>OZ020197.1:58459946-58596732 GCA_963971165.1 Philopedon plagiatum
TTAACAATAGGTCATCATTTGGTTAATGGTTGGCTTATAATCAAATAATTTGTATTTTATGATAAAAATGCAAAATAAGCAATAGTAACATATAAAACATTTTTATTAATATTTCTTTGTATCATTTTGTTACTCATACCTTACGGTTTATAGGTATACAGGAGACGCTTAAAAATATTTAAGTTATTATTAACTAAAATATTATTATTTTAAAACAATGATTTATTTCAACAACTGAGCTAAGCAGAGAGTGGCATATAATAGGTTTAGGTAGAAATAATATTTTAGTGAATATTAACTTAAATATTTTTGATCGCACCTGTATATATCACTTTCCGGCTGCCAGTTTTTTATTTTTTGATCGGTCGTAATGAAACTCTGCAAGCTTTATATACCCATAAAATGACACTTTTTAACATCCCAGTCGAATTTTAGTGACTTTCGGTTTAACCAGAAGTGACACTAACTTTTGATTTTTAAATGCAACACCCTGTATATTTTTTATGTTTACAATTTAGACATCATTCGACTTAGGATTGTGACATTTTTGTCAGTTTTGAAGTAAATTTGTCGATTTTACCGTCAATTTTATTTACAGTGCCATGAAAACAACTATATCGTGGGTATCAAAAAATGTACAAAGACTGCCTGAAAAAATAATTGAGTAAGGACATCTCAAGCTAATAACATCACTGATAATTAATTAGTTATTATTATTATTATATATTAATTGTTTTTGATTTCTTTAAAAATTTTATGATTTTCACATCTTGCAATAGAAAAACGGTAATTTTAAAGTATAAATTGTGATAAAATGTGTGTTGTGATATTTACATCGTTGTGTTCGTTATGAAAAACTACATCTCATTTTGTTATGAAAGCAAGGTAGTGCTCTTTGAAATTTTCGAGAAATTTCCAAAAAAACTGATTTAGGGAACTTTAAAAGCCTCTGGAAAACAAATGATCCACTAAGAAATCATGTACGTAGATATTTTTCTGCAGTCCAGAACATCGCTTAGAACGATTTTAGCTGTCATGGCACTCTAGATTGCAAAATAAAATAGGCTTGAAAATTGACTTAAAAACTGACAAAAATGTCACAGTCGTATGTAGAATGATGTCTAAATTGCAAAAATAAATATACAGGATGTTTCATTTAAAAATTAAAAGTTAGTGTCACTTCCGGTTAAACCGGAAGTCACTAAAATTCGACTAGGATGTTAAAAAGTGTCATTTTATGAGTATATAAGGCTTGCCGAGTTTCATTACGATCAATCAAAAAATAAAAAACTGGCAGCCGGAAAGCGATCTCGTTCACCCGGTATAATAAAGTTTTTCGATATGTCATTTTTGTTTATTTTGCATTTTGTGCAATAAAACATGTTATTTAACTACAAGTCACCCTTACTCATTCTCATTAACTATATGATGGCATATCATAAATTAATTGTGACATGCCTCAAGTGCTGCTCAAGAAGGTCTTAGTTCGTGGTTTAGATCCTTACATTGATTATACACAGAAAAATCAAGGTTCCTACTGATCCGAGAAATTAGAAAAATAAACTGCTGGCCACTTGAACTTACACATAGAGATTTTTAGGCAAAATTTAAAGTTCAATATTTTCAACAGGAATGCAAATTTTTGAACTCGTCTTGCATATTTTAAGAGCTAGTTTTTTTCGGATTCAGCTGCATGACGTATATTTATCGTAGGACCTTAGGTTTATTATATACGGGGTGATCAATGAAGTCATGCAAAAAATCAAAACGCTTGTATGAGTGAAATTTCCGCAAAAAATTTTTTTAGTCGTTGCAATATGGTTCGTTACTAAGGTAACATCAATATCTCTAGACGTCTTTGTCACTTTTTGGATTAAGTCCCTTAGGTCTTGTACATGCTACTAAACATAAAATTTGGGTAGCAAAATTTTTAAAATGCTGTAACTTGACATTGGATTGACGGTTCTTGATGATTTTTACGGATTTGGAATCCTTATTTCACGTAGATTTTCTATCATCTAGGCATTTTATTTGGGGGTTGAAATATACAGGTTGAAATTTACACATTATACCGGGTCGATAATAGACAAAAACGTAGCGACAAGAACAAGTTTATTACATTATATTCTACAATATACAAGATTGGTTAACAACGGCAAAAAGTCAATTCTTATAAAATTTCTAATTCTAAACCTAATTTAAAGGTTCCTGCAATCCCTAAAAAAGCCGTCAATGCAATGTCAAGTTATAGCATTTTAAAAATTTTGCTACCCCAATTTTATGTTTAGTAGTGTGTACAAGACCTAAGGGCCTTAATCCAAAAAGTGACAAAAACGTCTAGAGATATTGATGTTACCTTAGTAACGAACCATATTGCAACGACCAAAAAAAAATTTTTGCGGAAATTTCACTCATACAAACTTTTTGATTTTCTGCATGACTTCATTGATCACCCCGTATATAATACACCTGTGGTCCTACGATAAATATACGTCATGCAGCTTAATCCGAAAAAAACTAGCTCTTAAAATCTGCAAGACGCGTTCAAAAATTTGCATTCGTGTTGAAAATATTGAACTTTAAATTTTGCCTAAAAATCTCTATGTGTAAGTTCGAGTGGCCAGCAGTTTATATTTTCGAATGGAAGTACCTTTATTGCCAATTTAACCAAAATATAATGCCCACAATTTTTAAATTTTTATTATAGCAGTTGAAAAGATTTTTAAAATTGAATGCATGTTTTACTATACTATAAGGGCAGTATTTTAAGCAATAATAAATTATTTAATATAATATATATTTTTATATTAATTTCGAAAAAAAAACATTTTGTTATTCATTCAAATACAATTATTTATTATCAACGATAATTAACTTGTATACAATAGTATCATGTTACAACTAACAAATAATAAAAAGACGATAAAGAATGCCCACTTAAACAAAAAAGCGAAGAATGCGGTATTGCCACTTTTATCGGATCTCATCTTAAACGTATAACCCATGTCGCATAACGCTGACTGCGGCTCCCTCTACATATGCTTTTACGAACTGAGATTGTATAACAAGTGACAAAAAAGTGAAAAACGAGATCCTGAGACTTTTTAAAATTTAAGCAGTTTTGGTTTGACCTCCGACCAAGGAACGGATATACACATACAAAAAGATGAGATCCAAAATCGGATCTCGTCTTTCCAAACGGATCTCAGGATGACCATATATCACCAAAAAATGATCTCGTTTGGCCACTTTACGTGTATATATATATATATATATATATATATATATATATATATATATATATATATATATATATATATATATATATATATATATATATATATATATATATATATATATGTATATATATATATATATATATATATATATATATATATATATATATATATATATATATATATATATATATATATTTAAATAAGTTAAACTAGTAATATTGGGTTGCGCAGCAAATGAAAGAATACTCTTTAAAGTTGTTCCAAGCTTTCGAAAATATTTATTTTCATCTTCATGGAGACTACAAAGAATTGCTAGTATTAAACATGGTTCTTAGATTAACCATTATTTTAAGTGAGCTTATAAGCAGATTTATTACTTACTACTTAGTTGAGGATGTTCATTAACGGTGTTACAGTATAATCTAGGGAATCAGTGAAGTCCTCCAGAATGGGATCGAAAACCAAGCGTCATGAATTACTTAGTTATTCTAAATTTACATTTATTACACAATAGCACAGACAGATTAAAATTACATGAGGGTCATTAAATTAAAAAAAAGGAAGAAAATTAAAAATCATTTCTTTCTCAGTTTTTTGAAATTCATTTTAGCCATGCGGCACGAGATGACAGACTGATTTGAACAAGCGGGAAACTCACTATGGACTGTCAGAAGTCAGTTATTTGCGACATCTGTGTATTATATTAAATTATATGTGAAACATGATTACAGAAGTCTGTAAAATTAGGTGTGTTCTTTACCTTGTTAAGATAACTTGTTGGATTTATATTGCGGTCAGGAAGTACACCCTAGCGGATGCATTTAAAAGCTTATTAATGCGACATCTATGAATTTCAATTAGAATTATTTGTAATTTGATAAAGAGAATTTGTTATATGTAGGAAATGGGTAAGTTTTCTTGAATTTGTTGTGAAGGAAAAAAATAATTTTTATTATACAATCAATTGTCATTATACTTGAATCTCAGAGTCGTTCAAACGATGATCCTTGTCTAAAAATAATAGATATGAATATATTTCACTTAGGTGATTTATATCGGATTTTTTATTTATGCAATTAGGTTCTTGTGAAATAAAGGCCATTTCAAGAAAAGATCTTTTAGAGTTATTTTTCTGTGTAGCAAGTATCTTGGTTGCATTATAATCAAAGTTATGCAGTAAGTTATTAGCGTGTTCTGCCAGAGCACACCTCTCTGGATGCAGTCTACAATCACTCTTGTGTGCTGTGATTCTGTCAGCCAATGGTCTTGTAGTTTGGCCTATGTAAATTTTTTCACAGTCTGTACACGGAATGCTGTAAACCACATCTGTTCATCGAGTAAGAGGGACCTTGTCTTTAAGCCTGGAGTGCACCGAAGAAATTGTGAGTACTGATTTGTTCGCGATTTTGACATTGACTACCTGATTTATTATTCTGGATAGCGCCGGAGTTATCTCTCTAATGTAACGAAGTGATATGAACTTCGTAGTTTGCGACACTTCAGTTATATTATTATTATTATTTCTTAGGTTATGTTCATTTAATATAGGTATGTTGATGGCAGGAATGCTGAACAAAATTCTATTAATTAATTAATAGAATTTTGTTCAGCACTCCTGCCATCAACATACCTATATTAAATGAACATAACCTAATAAATAATAATAATAATATAACTGAAGTATCGCAAACTACGAAGTTCATATTACTTCCTTACATTAGAGAGATAACTCCGGCGCTATCCAGAATAATAAATCAGGTAGTCAATGTCAAAATCGCGAACAAATCAGTACTCACAATTTCTTCGGTGCACTCCAGGCTTAAAGACAAGGTCTCTCTTACTCGAAGAACAGATGTGGTTTACAGCATTCCGTGTACAGACTGTGAAAAAATTTACATAGGCCAAACTACAAGACCATTGGCTGACAGAATCACAGCACACAAGAGTGATTGTAGACTGCATCCAGAGAGGTGTGCTCTGGAAGAACACGCTAATAACTTACTGCATAACTTTGATTATAATGCAACCAAGATACTTGCTACACAGAAAAATAACTCTAAAAGATCTTTTCTTGAAATGGCCTTTATTTCACAAGAACCTAATTGCATAAATAAAAAATCCGTTATAAATCACCTAAGTGAAATATATTCATATCTATTATTTTTAGACAAGGATCATCGTTTGAACGACTCTGAGATTCAAGTATAATGACAATTGATTGTATAATAAAAATTATTTATTTCCTTCACAACAAATTCAAGAAAACTTACCCATTTCCTACATATAACAAATTCTCTTTATCAAATTACAAATAATTCTAATTGAAATTCATAGATGTCGCATTAACAAGCTTTTAAATGTACTTCCTGACCGCAATATAAATCCAACAAGTTATCTTAACAAGGTAAAGAACACACCTAATTTTACAGACTTCTGTAATCATGTTTCACATATAATTTAATATAATACACAGATGTCGCAAATAACTGACTTCTGACAGTCCATAGTGAGTTTCCCGCTTGTTCAAATCAATCTGTCATCTCGTGCCGCATGGCTAAAATGAATTTCAAAAAACTGAGAAAGAAATGATTTTTAATTTTCTTCCTTTTTTTTTTAAGTTAATGACTCTCATGTAATTTTAATCTGTCTGTGCTATTGTGTAATAAATGTAAATTTAGAATAATTAAGTAATTCATGACGCTTGGTTTTCGATCCCATTCTGGAGGACTTCACTGATTCCCTAGATTATACTGTAACACCGTTAATGAACATCCTCAACTAAGTTGTAAGTAATAAATCTGCTTATAAGCTCACTTAAAATAATGGTTAATATAAGAACCATGTTTAATACTAGCAATTCTTTGTAGTCTCCCTGAAGATGAAAATAAATATTTTCGAAAGCTTGGAACAACTTTAAAGAGTATTCTTTCATCTGCTGCGCAACCCAATATTACTAGTTTTACTTCCTAACTAGTCAGCAACGACTACCCTCTATATATATATATATATATATATATATATATATATATATATATATATATATATATATATATAGATATATAGTTAAGTATGTTTCGAATTATATGAAAAACTACTGTTTCGTCTTCCTCGGTGTTTAAGTTGTTAAAAGACACCACATCGACTCATCAGAGGCCTGACAGTAGCATGAGCATTTCTGCTCCCACATAATTCCACAGCTCTTGCCTTTAAAAGACAAAATGAACGTTTTTTAAAAGGTAGAAGTTCTTGAGATTACACTCTGAGAAATGTCATAGGGATCCTTATCGGATCTCCCATGGTAGCTTGGATGTGGGAGTCTCGCGACCTCTCCACACTACCTGCGACATTCTCATTTATGAACATAGTTAAGTATGTAATATATATATATATATATATATATATATATATATATATATATATATATATATATATACAGGGTATTTCACTTAAAACTCCCAACGTCTATAACTAAAAAACTAAGTGAGATAATTAATTTCTGTTAAAAGCTGTCGGTAGTAGGGGTCAGACGCCGTTAACAAGGTTAAAAAATAAATCGACGCCTATCGCAAGTTGGGCGTCGCGACGCTGCAAAAATATAAATCGATTGCAGGAACTTTGAAAATAATAAATTCAAAAAGTACGTTAAATTCTAAGACTTTTTTGTCTCTTGCACAAATTTCATAACTCTACTGGTTTTTGCAATATAGCGGCTTAATTTATCACGAATTTAATTATTTTAATGGCATATTTCCTACATTATCTAAAAATAATAGAAAACTGTCTCTTAGAAACCTTCTTTATTTCATTGCAATTTATAGTAAGAATACTGGTTTAAGGTTTCGGCCTCATAAATCCGTCATCAAGTTATATTTCAAATAGTATCATTATATGTTGTACCTACATTACTGGCTACAACTTCTTAGTTTTAGTTTAAGTATGGATAACTTCATGTATTTGTGAATGTTTATCTAGAAAAATATGAAGTTATATTTTAGAACCCTTCCCTCATAAATATTTTTTGTTTTCTCGTCAAAAAAATACTAATTCATCATATTTCTGAAATTAATACTTGATTATAGTTCTTTTTAAGTTGTTTTATTCTTAAAAAGTAGGCTTTGAAAACAAAAAGTAAAATGTTGGTTTATTTCATAGCAGGCTCACAACATTGTTTAAGAAAATAGACATACATGTCAAAACGTTAATTTAGAAGTCAGATTTTTTGCTGTTTATACTTTGTAGCACAAACATGGTTCAATTTACCAATAACGAAAAATTAGACATGTTGCTGATTTACGGAGAAGCTCGACAAAATTGCTTAGAAGCTCAAAGAATTTACGTACATCGTTTTCCGAACAGAACAGTCCCAGATCGTAAAACTTTTATAAACCTATTTAATAATCTGAGGGAATATGGTTCGTTTGTAAAGCAAAAACGCAGAAGGAGAAAAACAGTAAGAACAAATGTAAACATTGCTCGCGTTTTACAAGAGGTAGATAATGTTCCACTTACTTCTTTACAAAAGATAAAAGAAAGTACTGGCGTTTCCAAAAGTTCGTCTTCTAGAATATTAAAAGAGAATTCTTTTCATCCTTATAAAACAAAACTAGTGCAGAAATTAGAACCAGAAGATTATGAGAGGAGAATGAATTTTCTTGCCAGGTTTGCTGATATTTACAGTCAAGACCAAGATATTTTATCGAAAATTTTATGGAGCGACGAGAGCCGATTTCAAAACAATGGTATAATTAACAGACAGAATTGCCGCTATTGGGCTCAAAACCATCCCCGTTGGATTAAACAAAGAGGAAATCAGCGCGTTTTTAGCATAAATGTATGGTGCGGTATAATAAATGAACACCTCATCGGACCCTACTTTTATGAAGGTACCCTAACTGCTCATCGTTATTTGGAGTTTCTCCAAAATATTCTTCCTGATCTGTTAGAAGAGGTGCCTTTAGAAATAAGGCAAAATATGTGGCTGCAACAGGATGGGGCTCCTGCCCACAATGCGGCAATTATATCAGAACATTTAAACGCACAATATCATCAACGATGGATTGGAACTAATGGACCACTGGAATGGCCAGCAAGGTCCCCTGATATTACGCCGCTGGACTACTTTCTTTGGGGCCACTTAAAAGACTTAGTTTATGAAGAACCTATTGAAGATATGGCGGATCTTATAAACAAAATTATAGCTGCATGCGCTTCAATTACAAGAAGAACTCTTTTAGAAGTTACACATAGAAAATTATTAGATAAGTTTGACAAGTGTATTCAAGTCGAAGGAAGAAATTTTGAACAAATGTAAATATTTCACATAATTGTAATAAAAAATAATTTATTAAAATGTATTATCGATTCTTTTTGCAACGTCAACTTCGACAAATGCATAAAGTAACGCAAGACTAAGAAGTTGTAGCCAGTAATGTAGGTACAAAATATTATGATACTATTTGAAATATAACTTGATGACGGATTTATGAGGCCGAAACCTTAAACCAGTATTCTTACTATAAATTGCAATGAAATAAAGAAGGTTTCTAAGAGACAGTTTTCTATTATTTTTAGATAATGTAGGAAATATGCCATTAAAATAATTAAATTCGTGATAAATTAAGCCGCTATATTGCAAAAACCAGTAGAGTTATGAAATTTGTGCAAGAGACAAAAAAGTCTTAGAATTTAACGTACTTTTTGAATTTATTATTTTCAAAGTTCCTGCAATCGATTTATATTTTTGCAGCGTCGCGACGCCCAACTTGCGATAGGCGTCGATTTATTTTTAACCTTGTTAACGGCGACTGACCCCTACTACCGACAGCTTTTAACAGAAATTAATTATCTCACTTTGTTTTTTAGTTATAGACATTGGGAGTTTTAAGTGAAATACCCTGTATATATATATATATATATATATATATATATATATATATATATATATATATATATATATATATATATATATATATATATATATATATATGTATATATATATATATATATACATATATGTATATATCTATATATATATATATATATATATATATATATATATATATATATATATATATATATATATATATATATATACATATAAACCACCTTTAAGAAGCCAAAAATACCATGTTCTGCAGATGCTAGGAAGCCCACAGTCGTTTTAGGAAGCCCGCTTCGGGCTTCTTAAAAAATTAGCATGTATTAAGTACAACCATGCCATATATATACTACCACGCGAATTTCAGAAAATTTTGTGGGGCTTCATAAAATCGATACATTATCTCAAAACATGTACCTTTAGTTCAAACGACTTGCCAGTAGGGGGAGATTGACTTTAGCAGCATATGTACTTAATATATGACACCGATTTTAGCCAGCCCAGTATGTCTTGCGCATTATAAGAAGCCCTCTAAAACAGGCAACATTGTTTAGATCGCCGTTATTATATTCTTTTCTTGATTTTAATAATCGTTTAAATCTCTATGTGTTGGGTTATAAAGAGAGGAAAGAGAGAAAAGTTGAAAGGAATGATATGAGTTTTTCATAATAATGTTTTTTTCTTTAAAAGTAGTACACTTTTTTTAAAGACCCGACATGAGTGGGAATATTCAAGCATATTGGACCTATGAAGGAAGTGACATACTGTAATTGTATACCGGGTGGCCAAACAATATTATACAAATATTCTTCTACACTAGGAGAAAACTGTGAAAGATTTTCACTTTTTTATTTAAAAATTGCATGGCATGTTTCGTAGCACTGCTACTTCGTCAAATGCGACTAACAAACTTACAAATGAGAAATGTTCTTAAATTGTTTTGTACCTAATTTTGGTTATCTAATTAACACAATTTTACAGTGATATATTTTTATTCATGTGAATTTTATTGCTAATATTCATAACAAAAGTATTGACTAATAACACAACAAGAACAAATAAATCAACTTATTAAATTAAGTTTAATAATGGTGAATTGTTGGTCATTTAAGATTTGGTTTTTCTTTTTTAGTTCGTTAATTTCTAAGAATTCTAACATGGAAAGTTTTTTACCTTTATTTTCTATATTTTTAACTTTAAAATCTTCATTAAAATCATTATTATACGTCAAAAGATGGGTTGCATAATAATATGCTGAATTATGTTTTTCATTTAAAAAGTCTCGTTTATGTGCTTAAATGCGAATTTTGAAGTTATGTCCTCTTTGGCCTAACTTTTTTCACATGAACCACAATTTAATTTATAACCACTGCGTTTTTGATCTTTATTTGTTTTGTTTTTATTATTTTTGGTATATTTACTAACATTATTGTTTGTTTCGAAGGCTTTCTAAGGGCATAGCTGATTTTACTGGAAATAATTTCTATATGTGATATATCTCCGGTGCCTCCAGTGCTGACCGATTTATATTACGCAGTTCTTGCTCATATTTCAAAGATGTTTTAAAATACAGTAAGTTGACAAGAAAAGTTCGGTTACAGAAATGAAGTATTAACGAGGTATATACTTATATCTACGACGGTAAGAAGACAAATTCAATAAAAAGTTAAAAAATACACTTTTGAACTAAACTGGTCAACAAAAAAATCAGCAAAAGCGATTTTTACCCGACTTGGAAACATGGAAAGTTTTTTACCTTTATTTTCTATATTTTTAACTTTAAAATCTTCATTAAAATCATTATTATACGTCAAAAGATGGGTTGCATAATAATATGCTGAATTATGTTTTTCATTTAAAAAGTCTCGTTTATGTGCTTAAATGCGAATTTTGAAGTTATGTCCTCTTTGGCCTAACTTTTTTCACATGAACCACAATTTAATTTATAACCACTGCGTTTTTGACCTTTATTTGTTTTCTTTTTATTATTTTTGGTATATTTACTAACATTATTGTTTGTTTCGAAGGCTTTCTAAGGGCATAGCTGATTTTACTGGAAATAATTTCTATATGTGATATATCTCCGGTGCCTCCAGTGCTGACCGATTTATATTACGCAGTTCTTGCTCATATTTCAAAGAAGTTTTAAAATACAGTAAGTTGACAAGAAAAGTTCGGTTACAGAAATGAAGTATTAACGAGGTATATACTTATATCTACGACGGTAAGAAGACAAATTCAATAAAAAGTTAAAAAATACACTTTTGAACTAAACTGGTCAACAAAAAAATCAGCAAAAGCGATTTTTACCCGACTTTTCAAAGTGCTATAATTTTTTAAAAGCTTAACTCTTTTGAGAGCGGTTTTCGGATATTGATAGCTCGTCTTTCCCAAATTAAGCATCAAGAAGTGATTTTGCAATGGAAGTGACATTTTCATGCTATACAGGGTAATTAATAAGGTAATGTAAAGCTACTAAAAGTTTAGGTGTGTGCCATATTGCCAATAATTTTTTTTGGGCGTTCCGACATAGCACGTTAGTAAGCTGGTATCAATATCTCCAGACGTATTCGCCGGAATTTCGATTAATTGTCTCTGGCGAAAAATACAGGAGAAAACAGAAAAAGCATACAAATTTTGGTAGCGTCATTTTTAAAACGCTGTAGCTGGAAAATGGATTAATAGACTTTGTCGGGCTTTTTGGGAATTGAAAGCCCTTTTTGTGTAGAGTTTTACCTAATAAACTGTTTTTTGTTCAATGTCAAAATGTTTGCGTTGTATAGGGGTGAACTAAAAAATAAATGAAGTGTTGTTAAAAATAAGTTTTCTTTTAATTTGTGCAAACTGCGCAGTAAGCGTTTTTTTCTTCCAGAACTACGGCGTTTTGCTCAAATTTCGATTAGTTATACAGCGTGTCCAGAAACCATCTAAACAAATGCGAAACGTTTTTTATTTTTGACTTTACAAAAAAGGTAATCCCTCATAAAAAGTTCTACATGGTGAGAAAATAGAATAGCCATTCGAAAATTTGATCTCAGACATACAGGGTGACTCAAAAATGTAAAAGTCCTAATCCATGTGAAGCTGAAAAGACACAAAATCGTTATTTAAGGGTAAACTGCCACTGCAAATATACTAGTGTTAACTTTTTATGTTAGTGAATTAGGTTTGGAATATACAGGAGGTCCCAAAAATAAAAACAATTTTTTATTATCAACTTTACAAAAAAGTACCTATACAGTTTATCTTTAAATAAAGATTTGGTGTCTCTTTAACTTTACGTAAATTGAGTCTTTCAGCTTTTTAAGCCACTCTGTATTGTCCTATATCATGTTTTTGAATAATTATGCTCTGTTTTCACAATGTTGACTTTGTATGAAGATACCTTTTTTGTAAAGTCAATAATTAAAAATTTATTTTATTTTTGGGACCTCTTGTATGTTCCAAACGTAATTTACTAACATAAAAGTTACCTCTACTATATTTACAGTGGCAGTTTACCTTTAAATAAGGATTTGTGTCTTTTTAGCTTCACGTGGATTAGGACTTTTACATTTTTGAGCCACCCTGTATGTCTTAAATCAAATTTTTGAATCGCAATGTGATTTTCTCAGGATGCAGAACTTTTAATAAAGAATAACTTTTTTTCTGTAAAGGCAAAAATAAAATGTTTCCGATTTGTTAAGATGGTTTCTGGACACGCTGTATAACTAACCGGGAGGTGGACAAAACGCCCTCATTTTGGAAGAAAACAAACACATACTGCTCAATTTTCACAAATTAAAAAAAATCATTTTTTACAATGGTTTTCATTTACTTTTTAGTTCGCCCCTATACAACGCAAACATTTTGACCTTGAAAAAAAATGTCTTTTAGATAAAACACCACACGAAAGGGCTTTCAATACCTAAAAGCCCGACAAAGTCTATCAATCCGTTTTCCAGCTACAGCGTTTTAAAAATGACACTACCAAAATTTGTATGCTTTTTTTGTTTTCTCCTGTATTTTTCGCCAGAGACCATTAATTGAAATTCCGGCGAATACGTCTGGAGATATTGATACCAGCTTACTAACGTGCTATGTCGGAATGACAAAAAAAAATTATTGGCCATATGGCACACACCTAAACTTTTAGTAGTTTTACATTACCTTATTAATTACCCTGTATAGCATGAAAATGTCACTTCCATTGCAAAATCACTTCTTGACACTTAATCTGGGCAAGACGAGCTATCAATATCCGAAAACCGCTCTCAAAAAAGTTAAGTTTTTAAAAAGTTATAGCAGTTCGAAAAGTCGAGTTAAAATCGCTTTTGCCGATTTATTTGTTGACCAGTTTATTTATATATCTATATTTATATACTATAATAAGAGTCAAATTTACGAATAAGTTTCATTGCATCATCATTTATAAAATGGAGTCACAAACGAATAATGTTTTTCTTTAAAATATACAGATCATACTCATATACTGTGATACCTACCAGCGTAGTAGCGTGCTTTATACAAGAGGTATTATTTAAACTATCAAGCAGCTTAATATTAATGTATTGTGAAATATTTTATATCGCATCCCAAACTGGACAAGTATATTTTTTTCAGTTTTCGTTTGTCCCTGTATATATACAGGGTTCTTCAACTCACCTCCCGTCTTCTGTAGCCCAGTTATTAATTAGGTTAGGATTTTTATATTTTGCAGGCTTTACTTAGGGCGCATGAAGTGTGACGTCATGAAGATATATTTATTAGACTGCATGCCACATATCTTGTTGCTTATTTGGGTGCCTCTTATGGTTACCTACATACCCCTAAAGTTTTATTGAAATCGGTTCGGGGATATGAGCGAAAAAAAGTAAAAACAAAAAAAATCAGTTTTGCACCACTGGTTTTAAACATTAATAGTGAGGTCTGGCGGTCTCGTTACCCAAGTTTGATTAAATCGAAATATACAGGGTGTTCAAAATTTAGTGTCAAACTTTTTCAAATTTTAAAGCACTTTATTTTTCTTATTTTCAATTGGAGTCCCTGTATAATTTTATGTCATTCGATGCGGAATAAAAAAATCAAACATTTTTCTAATTACAACCCTGTCGCAATTCCTAACACATTAAAAGTTATTCGCCGAAAACTCATTTTCTTATTTATTGCAATAGCAATTTTAATGAATAAAAATCGAAGGTGGCTTTGAAAAACAATTTATTGACATTAAAGTTTATTAAAGTGGCAAAATCATATTTTGAGTTTAGTAATGCAAAAGTTTGAAACACTGTTATTAATTATTTAAGCTGTTTACATTCAAGTATTATTTTTTGTCATGGAGTACAACCGAGTAGAGGTCATAGATATGATTTTCATATTAGGGAATGCGAAACGAACTGATTTTTTTTGGCAGGTCGAGTTTATGCACAGCGTTATCCGGAACGACGACATCTACACAAAAGGAGCATGCAAAACTTATTAGAGAGGTAATTGATAACTGATCTACAGGAGCCGGGAGGTGAGCTGCAGGAAGCTGTATGTCCCAAATTCGATCACCATTGGGAACTCCACACAAATAAATATTCTTACCTCTGTGGATCTTTATTGCTTTTAATGCAGAGATTTGGTTAAATGGTAAATTTTAGAAAATTATGAGATCCAGCTAGAAACTCGCAATAATTGAAAATTATTGAATAGGGATTTATTATTTAGTGAACTTATTTTGCTAATAGCTCTGTTCGCAGAGCAATCACAAACCGATCAGCACCAATCAAGTTTCAGTTATTTGGTAACATGACAGTTTGCCAACTGGTTTCCAGTAATTTCATTGGCTCTGACTGGTTTGTGATTCTTCTGCGAACAGAGCTAATACCAAAAAATAAATTGTACATTCTAAGAGCATCTTCTCAAGACCTTTCAGGTGAATATATCATCATCAAAAGAATTTTAAGTACACAACAGCGATTATTGCATATTTGTTAAAAGCTGTCTAACTCCCGAATGCAACCATGTATCACACTTGATACAAATAGGTCAACCACTGACCCCAATACAAATTCGATATATGCATCTCTCTCTCTCTCTCTCTCCCTCTCTCTCTCTCTCTCTCTCGTTTTCTCTTAAATCTTTTTGTACGTACATATAATCCCTGACATATTTGAACTACTTTACTTTCAAATTTATTTATTATCGGGGATAATACCACGAGAGCTTAAAAATTACCGCTAATTTTTCACGATTGCGTGTTTTCTATAATTTCACGAGTCCGCAGGACGAGTGAAATTTGCAAAGAAAACACGTAAGAGTGAAAAATTATCAGTAATTTTAAAGCTCGAGTGGTATTTAGGGGATTATTTCACGAATGAAATCACAAAATGCTCGAGTGGTATTTAGGGATTATTTCACGAATGAAAACACAAAAAATATGAATTGAATATTTATTAAACAATTTAAACAAGAAACCTTACTTTTAAATTAAACTAAAATTTATTTATTATTTATTGTATAATAGAAATTACAGCCGTGGTAATTGTGAGTAACATTTTGATGGCTTTTTGTTAATTTCTTCTTCTGTAGCAGTTCCGAAACGATTCATTTTTACGAAATTTTTCGAAAAACCTTTAATATGTTGATACAAACAACTAATTTATAAATCATGCCGACGGTTGCTAACAGTAACTACGGGTTTATAACAATTGCAAGCCATTTGTTTGTATCGAAATTAATATAACAACCAAGAAAATGACAGGAAAAAATTATCGGTGTAATTTTTTTTAATTGCCGTAACGTCAAAAAATTATCGCTGTAATTTTAAAAAACTTTACTCATCTTACGGGACTTTTAACGCATGAGTGAAATAATCTTAATAATATGTCACTTTGTCCCTGTCATTACATGTGTATACAATACAACATGCAATATACTACACATGAACATATGTATGTTCAAAAGTTTTCGTGGGCTTGTTGCGTGACCGTCCCTACCCACGAATAGTCCAGTGGAACTGAGAACTGATGTTGCCTCTAGGGGAGACCAGAATGACTGCAGAATGATTATGTAACCATTGTTCCAGGAGTCCATTCAAGGTATAAGAGAACTGCGTTGCATAGCTTAAAATTGTTTGGTTTCTATTATTTTAGTTAATTAAGTTATTGCTCGTTTGTTTTAAGTGGAAAAATGGGGAAAAAACCACCTAGATTTAAATAAAGAACTAGCTTTTCCCTATTCCCTCTGGATCAGGTTTTATACCACTGACATAATTTACATCTTGTCGAAAGCAAAGACCGAGTCACTTATTTCCGTTAGCGCGTGGCACGGCCCGCCTCATTGGTTATCTGCCACGCGACAGGGTGCCGGCCATCCCAGCCAATCCGGGCACGACAACCTCCAGACTGTTACGTAGTAAGTATACACAACAAACGGATATATCGTCAAATATTTTGTATTATAAAATGTGTGGGCTTCGTATAATCGGAAATGTATCAAAGAGCATCCTAAAGACATTTAAAACATATGCAAAAATCGATAGAACGTGAAAAAAATGCTGTGGCAACGCCGCAGGCTTCTTAAAAGTGGGGCGTTATATACGGTATATACTTTTGGGCTTCCTAATACCCGTACATTTTAGCGGGACTCGTAACATCTAAGATATCTAAAAAGAAATGCATCTCATATAAACCTATTATACTAACACAGGTAAACATTTTATTTAACGTTAAAACATAAATTTCTTGAATATACAGCCGTAGTCGCCATTTTAGAGTGGGCTGCCCCTCACCTGCAGTATGTGCTGGGCTTCGTATCATGCATTGGGTATGTATATATATATATATATATATATATATATATATATATATATATATATATATATATATAAATATATATATTTAGTTTAAAATTCTTGGGATTGTGGTTCCAATTAATTAATTAACTGCAGTTGTTAGACAGTTACATATTTATTTGTTATAGTATAGAACGTTTCGGTCATTTTGTTTGACCTTTGTCAACTATATTGATACACGATGTTGGCACTAAAATGAAACAATTACAAATAGATGACGTACGTACAAAACATTTATATTTAAAATTTACCCTAGAGACAGAAATTATCCTCTGGTTTCAGCCCTGATATCCTCGGTAACAAGGAACACATAATGCATAACAGACACTCATTCAAACAACACAAATTATATTTATAACGTCACTGTTTAAAAGTTTAAAATGCACTGATTTCGGTGTAGGAATACGGTAAAGAGAATGTAAAGTTAGAGTTTTTTATGCTCCGGTTATCTTATAAATTCTGTTGATAAAGGAATAAAAATAGTACCAAAAACCAAAATTGTTGTTACCCCTTACCCTTAATAATTGACAAATATATATTAAATTAATATGTTATTGTATATTTTATTTAGCCCAGTTATATCGGATTTATCATTAATAGCTAAGGGTGTTTTTTTGATGTGGATCATTTCATGCAATTCACGTTTTCGTTTATGAAGTTCTGTCTTTAAAATTCTTGTTGTTGCAAAATCAAAATTATGGTTAAGAGTTTGTTCGTGTTTTTTGAGGGCGGTTACATTTTTTCGGTCATATTTGTGACCATTTAGTCTATTGTGTAAATATTGGCTGGTTTGACCTATATAAACTGATTGGCAATCTTTACAGGGTACTTCATACACGATATGTGTTTTTTTATTGGTGGGGATGTCACTTTTAAGTTTACTAAAATTGTTCTTTAATAAGTTGTATCCCTTGTGGCTAACATTTATGTCATACTTTTTGAAAAGTTTTTGAAAGTTCTCTGAAAGGGTAGGAATATAAGGCAACGATAAAAATTGTTTGTTGTTGTTTGTTTCACCCTGTCTATGGTTGTTATTACCTGGTGAGCAGTGTTTTTCCTGTCTTTGTTTAAATATTGCATTTACTAATTTGTTTGGATATAGATTAAGCGATAATACTTGTTTTGCTTTTTTTATTGCTCCGTCTCTATATTCTGGATTGCTCAAAAGGATAGCTCGATCTGCTAGCCCAATTATAACGGATTTTTTTTGGGAGATATGGTGTTGTGATTTATAGTTTAGATAACGCCCGGACCATGTCGGTTTTGTATACCATTTCGTTTTTATAGTGTTTTTTTCGTGGTATAACGTCATGTCTAGAAAATTAATTTGGTTGTTGTTTTCACTTTCTATGGTGAATTTTAATTTTTCGTGGTAATTGTTAAAATGTTCTAACACATAATTAGCTTGGTCTTTCGGAATTGCTGTGATACAGTCATCAACATATCTATAAAAGAACGGCACTGAAAATTTTAATTTTGGGATAACATCACTTTCTAGGTCTTCTAGCACTAGTTGTGCTATTATACTAGAAATAGATGCGCCCATTGCACATCCTTCAATTTGTTTATAGAACAGGTTTTCGTATTTGAAATATGTTGATGTTAATGTAAGTTCTACAGCTTCCAGGAAGTCGTTCAGGGGTATGTCAGTGTACTTTTTTATTTCTGACCATTTCCTTTTTATTACATCAAGAGCCACCTTAATTGGTACATTCGTATATAGAGATACTACATCTAGGGATATTAACATGTAGTTATCAGGAATATCATTATTTTTTATTTTTTCTTTAAAAGTCCAGGAATCTTTTATATAATGTTCGTTTTTGTAAGCAACGTTAGACAGAATATTTTTTAAGTATTTGGAAAGGTTGTTAAAAGGTGACTGAATGCATGACACTATAGGTCTTAATGGAATTCCCGTTTTATGTAATTTAGGGAGGCCGTATATTCTAGGGGGTAAGGAGTTTTGTATTGTGAGATCTTTTGCAGTTTGTGGTGAAATATAATCTTTATTTTCCCATTTGTCAATTAATTTGTTGTTCTTCTTTTGGTAAATATTAGTGGGGTCGCTTTTGAGTTCCTTGTATGTGTTTTTATCTTGAAGTAGGGTGTTCATCTTAGTGTTGTATTCAGTAGCATTCATGATCACAGTTTTATTAGATTTGTCAGGTTGTAGTACTTTAAGTTCGGGATTATCTTTTAAGAATTTTTTGGTCATAGTTATGTTTTTTTGCAAGTTGTAATTTTTATTTGACCTCTTGTTGTTTGATGTTGTATCATTCTTGGTTTTAAAATTGGTTAAAATGTTGCAACACGAGGCCCTAATTTCGTCCTTTGTAGTACTAGTCTTATTTTCTATAGCTACCTCAATATTAGCGATTATGTCGGGAATTGGTAGTGTTTTTTTTCAGATTATTTAAGGGCGCAGCGAAATTAGGTCCTAAACTAAGCACATCGCTAACGTATTTTGGTACATCAACGTCAGTCAGATTAGCTATCCAGGTATCGGTGTTTATCAATTCTTGATTGGAGAAAGGAGGTTTTTGCTTTGAAATTAGGCTTTTTATTTTTTTGCAATTTCTGTCCTTAATTTTAGTAAAAGATTTTTCATATTTATTTTTTTCTTTGTTTATAAATGTTTTGTACGTACGTCATCTATTTGTAATTGTTTCATTTTAGTGCCAACATCGTGTATCAATATAGTTGACAAAGGTCAAACAAAATGACCGACACGTTCTATACTATAACAAATAAATATGTAACTGTCTAACAACTGCAGTTAATTAATTAATTGGAACCACAATCCCAAGAATTTTAACCTAAATATATTCACAATGGTTCAAGAACTTTCTAATGTAAACAATGTATATGGCATGGGTGAAACAATGCTCTCTTACCAAAATCTAGAAAACCAATACGGGCAAGGTGTCGTCACTGAAATGAAAAATTTCTCCAACTTAAACTACAAGCTTGCAAGTCAGAAAAACAGAAGAATATTTTTGTTGAGATGTAGATCCGAAGACCTCACTCCGAAATTTTTAACAAAAAATACCAACAATATTAACTTTGAATCTGTAAACCAGGGACAGAAATTTAAAAATATTTTAAAAAAATTCTATAATGGCACTCTTGGTTTGCTAATTACTGATACCGTGTGTAGAATTAAAAACATGGAACGCGAATTAGAAATCTCAAAAAATAAAATCCAGAATGTAATACCCATCAATTTGTGGCAAAACTTTTTAAACAAAGAAAAAAATAAATATGAAAAATCTTTTACTAAAATTAAGGACAGAAATTGCAAAAAAATAAAAAGCCTAATTTCAAAGCAAAAACCTCCTTTCTCCAATCAAGAATTGATAAACACCGATACCTGGATAGCTAATCTGACTGACGTTGATGTACCAAAATACGTTAGCGATGTGCTTAGTTTAGGACCTAATTTCGCTGCGCCCTTAAATAATCTGAAAAAAACACTACCAATTCCCGACATAATCGCTAATATTGAGGTAGCTATAGAAAATAAGACTAGTACTACAAAGGACGAAATTAGGGCCTCGTGTTGCAACATTTTAACCAATTTTAAAACCAAGAATGATACAACATCAAACAACAAGAGGTCAAATAAAAATTACAACTTGCAAAAAAACATAACTATGACCAAAAAATTCTTAAAAGATAATCCCGAACTTAAAGTACTACAACCTGACAAATCTAATAAAACTGTGATCATGAATGCTACTGAATACAACACTAAGATGAACACCCTACTTCAAGATAAAAACACATACAAGGAACTCAAAAGCGACCCCACTAATATTTACCAAAAGAAGAACAACAAATTAATTGACAAATGGGAAAATAAAGATTATATTTCACCACAAACTGCAAAAGATCTCACAATACAAAACTCCTTACCCCCTAGAATATACGGCCTCCCTAAATTACATAAAACGGGAATTCCATTAAGACCTATAGTGTCATGCATTCAGTCACCTTTTAACAACCTTTCCAAATACTTAAAAAATATTCTGTCTAACGTTGCTTACAAAAACGAACATTATATAAAAGATTCCTGGACTTTTAAAGAAAAAATAAAAAATAATCATATTCCTGATAACTACATGTTAATATCCCTAGATGTAGTACCTCTATATACGAATGTACCAATTAAGGTGGCTCTTGATGTAATAAAAAGGAAATGGTCAGAAATAAAAAAGTACACTGACATACCACTGAACGACTTCCTGGAAGCTGTAGAACTTACATTAACATCAACATATTTCAAATACGAAAACCTGTTCTATAAACAAATTGAAGGATGTGCAATGGGCGCATCTATTTCTAGTATAATAGCACAACTAGTGCTAGAAGACCTAGAAAGTGATGTTATCCCAAAATTAAAATTTTCAGTGCCGTTCTTTTATAGATATGTTGATGACTGTATCACAGCAATTCCGAAAGACCAAGCTAATTATGTGTTAGAACATTTTAACAATTACCACGAAAAATTAAAATTCACCATAGAAAGTGAAAACAACAACCAAATTAATTTTCTAGACATGACGTTATACCACGAAAAAAACACTATAAAAACGAAATGGTATACAAAACCGACATGGTCCGGGCGTTATCTAAACTATAAATCACAACACCATATCTCCCAAAAAAAATCCGTTATAATTGGGCTAGCAGATCGAGCTATCCTTTTGAGCAATCCAGAATATAGAGACGGAGCAATAAAAAAAGCAAAACAAGTATTATCGCTTAATCTATATCCAAACAAATTAGTAAATGCAATATTTAAACAAAGACAGGAAAAACACTGCTCACCAGGTAATAACAACCATAGACAGGGTGAAACAAACAACAACAAACAATTTTTATCGTTGCCTTATATTCCTACCCTTTCAGAGAACTTTCAAAAACTTTTCAAAAAGTATGACATAAATGTTAGCCACAAGGGATACAACTTATTAAAGAACAATTTTAGTAAACTTAAAAGTGACATCCCCACCAATAAAAAAACACATATCGTGTATGAAGTACCCTGTAAAGATTGCCAATCAGTTTATATAGGTCAAACCAGCCAATATTTACACAATAGACTAAATGGTCACAAATATGACCGAAAAAATGTAACCGCCCTCAAAAAACACGAACAAACTCTTAACCATAATTTTGATTTTGCAACAACAAGAATTTTAAAGACAGAACTTCATAAACGAAAACGTGAATTGCATGAAATGATCCACATCAAAAAAACACCCTTAGCTATTAATGATAAATCCGATATAACTGGGCTAAATAAAATATACAATAACATATTAATTTAATATATATTTGTCAATTATTAAGGGTAAGGGGTAACAACAATTTTGGTTTTTGGTACTATTTTTATTCCTTTATCAACAGAATTTATAAGATAACCGGAGCATAAAAAACTCTAACTTTACATTCTCTTTACCGTATTCCTACACCGAAATCAGTGCATTTTAAACTTTTAAACAGTGACGTTATAAATATAATTTGTGTTGTTTGAATGAGTGTCTGTTATGCATATGTGTTCCTTGTTACCGAGGATATCAGGGCTGAAACCAGAGGATAATTTCTGTCTCTAGGGTAAATTTTAAATATAAATGTTTTGTACGTACGTCATCTATTTGTAATTGTTTCATTTTAGTGCCAACATCGTGTATCAATATAGTTGACAAAGGTCAAACAAAATGACCGAAACGTTCTATACTATAACAAATAAATATGTAACTGTCTAACAACTGCAGTTAATTAATTAATTGGAACCACAATCCCAAGAATTTTAACCTAAATATATTCACAATGGTTCAAGAACTTTCTAATGTAAACTATATATATATATATATATATATATATATATATATATATATATATATATATATATATATATATATATATATATATATATATATATATATATATATAGTGTGTCTACCTAAGTTCTCTACATATGGAAAACCTTTTTAATATCTATTAATTTTAAGAAAAAAAGTTACTCTTTATAAAAAGTTCTGCTTAATAAAAAAATAATATTGGACTATTAAAACTTGAAATATAATGTACAGAGTGGTCACAAAATTATTTTAGAGCTAAATGAAATTAGAAAATGTTACTAAGAATTAAAAAATATATCTAAGTTTAAATCCACTACTTTCTAATAAAAAATAATATTAAAAATTAAAATATGTTATTTCTCTTTAATTAACTAAAAAATGCATGTAAATATGCAACTCAACATCATTAATCATTTATCAATTATCGACAAATAAGGAAATTTTGCTGGCATCTAAGTTGGAAAAGGTGCAAGACATTGGCGGTGCCATTAAAAATTGTCATATTTAAATTTTTAAAATAATCTATTAATATGAAGCAGTGGACTTAAACTGAGATATAATTTTTAATTCTAAGTAAAATGTTCTTACTTCATTTTGCTCTAAAATAAAAATTAAGGGTACCTCGCTCTAGTGTCAATTATAAATTTTTCTATTTTCTGACCACTCTGCTATTTCAAGTTTTAATAGTTTAATATTATTTTTTCAGGAAGCACAACTTTTTATAAAGAGCAACTTTTTTCGTAAAATTAATAATAAAAAAGTTATATATACGAGTGGTCGTCATATAGGTGATGCGGATTAATTGACTGAAAGCGTTAATTACCAAAGTTAGTATTCGCAAAAATTGAACAAAATAAAGTATTTTAAGGTAACGATGCTACACAGAATAATATAACTCAACCTATAATGTACTTATTATTTTACCATCACCAAGAATTATTTCATTTTGATTTCAGATTAGACTTAACAACCTTAGTTATTAATTTACCTAGCGCAATTTTCAGCAGTATATATTTATACAAAGTTGTAAAAAACAACTTTTTAATCAATAATTTGGCAATTTAAATATGTTATTATATTTTAATATAATGCATTATTTGAATAACTACTTAAACTGAGGATCTCTTATTTTGTATGTTGTAGAATGTTTGATTATCAGGCAACTTGTCAGCTAGAACCACCATCAGCTGCTACTTCTGACGAATCAAAATGTCCCAGAAAAAAGAACACTTCATCACAACCTACAGCGTTTTATAAAACGGTAGGTACGTCGTCAGAAAAAATGTTCAAGAATTTTTCAAATTATGAAAACTGAAAAACGTTGAAAGTCTTTAATACCACTGTCACATACATACAAAAGAGCCAAGCAGGGGCGGTTGGTGAAATTTCAAAGTTGTATTGATCTGTTCCTACGTACGGAACCCGTACCAAATTTAGGGTTTTTAATAGTGAGCCCACTGGGAATGATTTGGTAAAGAAAAAAACATTTTGTAATTTGCGAAAAAATTTGGGTGATTTTTACCAAAAACCTGATTTTTGTACAAAAAAAAAATGGTACAACACCCAAGGACATTTGCAATTATTTTTTGTTAGAAGTAAATAGCAGAAGTGGTGGTCTTTCATGTGCAGTATGTTTGTAAAAATTTCACGGTTTAAAAAAAAATTGGAACTTAATTTCTTTTTTAAATTTCTGTTCTTTAAAAAGTTGCAATACTTTAAATGCGTATAACTGAAGCCAACAGAGTCAAAAGAGATATCCCTTGTTGTAAAAAATCCTACATTTTGTTTTAAAATAATAAGATATTACTTTATGCAAAACATCTTGGTACTTCAGTTTTCTAATGCAATTTATCAATAATATTTGCATCTCTAACCTAGAATTTTTAATTAGGGTATAACAATAAAGAATGTTAGTTTAATGGAACATGGTTTTAATAAGAACTTAAAGAAGAAAAATACATAATACAAGGCTTCCTGCCTCTTTATGAGAAGCAAGGACTTGTGGAATCCTGTTATTACCCACTATTAGAAAACTAAACAGATCACGGGTTGTTTGCCTGTCTATGAGCAGCACAGACTTGTCGATTCCTGGTAGTAGGTAACGACTTCTATAAAAGTGAACAGATCGCGAGTAAGCAGCTCAGACGTTCTCTTGTCTTCGAGAAAAACATAGTTGCATTGATTTTGGCAGTACATTTATCCTTACAAAAATATGCCGTACACACCACGGGAATATGCAGAAATGCATTTCATTTATGGCTTATGCAACGGGAATGCCCGAGAAGCAGCAAGGGTATATCATGAGTGGTACCCAAATAGAGACAATCATCCTGACCATCGAGTGTTTATTCGCGTACACAATGCGTACCTCCAAGGCTATATCACTGGACAACCACGCCGAGAACGAAGACCCCAATTGTATGATGAAAACCAAGTAGTTTTCCAAATTGCAGATCTCACACGCAGTATACGTCGGATATCACTTAATACGGGCATACCCAGGGCCACAGTTGCATGAATTTTCCTTACCATATCCGGCCTGTACAAGCTCTTCTACTACAGGACTATCCACATAGAGAAAGATTTTGTAGAGAAATGCTTCGAAGAATCAGAGCTGATCCAAATTTTTTTAATTCGATTTTGTGGACGGATAAATCAAACTTTAGGCGCACAGGAATATTTAACATACACAATTTACACTATTGGGCAGTAGAAAACCCACTCATAGTAAGAAACGATCACTTTCAACACCAATTCAGTATTAATTTCTAGGCTGGTATAATAAATGGAACATTAATAGGACCATCTGAGCTGCCTGGAAGATTAGACGGGCAACAGTTTTTACGATTTTTGCAAAATGATCTGCCAGCCTTGCTAGAAGAATTACCTTTAAACATGCGCAGAAATATGTGGTTTCAGTTAGACGGCGCTCCCCCACATTTTGCCCGCCAAGTACGGCAATTTTTAACTAATACCTATCCAAGAGGATGGATAGGAAGGGGTGGAAGAATCGCTTGGCCCCCGCGGTCCCCGGATCTCAATCCTCTTGATTTTTTTCTTTGGGGCTACATGAAAGAGCGTGTCTATGAACGAGAATGTAATAATGAACAAGAATTGCAGGAACTAATTCATGATGTCATGCGTAGTAGAACTACGAAATAATCTGGCAGCACTTAGAAATCTTGTGACAAGTTAATTTCGCCCACAGTGTCAGGGATTGCTTTACTAATTAGTTTTATTCGCGATTGCCTGGTTAGTTTTATTTTATAGTTTACCTTAATGAAATAGTTGTGTCTCCACACGTACACGGTTGGACCTGCCATGTTCTCAGGCTGGTTTCTAGGGTTTCTGTTCTGGCTGATTGCTGCTGGCTTGTCCCCAAGTCAGCTTGACATCAGCTTGGCCATCGTCCACAGCTTAGTTTGTTTTAACATCTTTCTCTCTTGTTTGGGCCCTGTATTTCGTTTCATTCGCCTTGTTTAAGGTTCACTCTGTGTATATAGACAAGTTGCCCTTAGTCTTTTGATGCTAACATGTTTAGATAATAAGTTTTGAAAGTCTACTTACTTTTTTTTTATATTGTTTACATTCCCTCGCGACATTGAATCGCCGTTAATTAGTGGGTTATTGATCACATTGCCTTTACTGTCCTGGATTCCTGAATCTAGCGTTCTCTATTAATTTAACTCCAACATTTCCTTTTCTTTTTCTTTTCCAAGATCTTGTTTTGAATTTTGTAAACATTTAATAAATTGAGTTATATGTGAAGGTTAGAATTTTTGGTTGAACTGACAGGCTGACACTGTCAGAGTCTTGCAGTGCTGCCAAACCGGAGGGGTAAAATTTGTTCTGTATCGTTAAGCATTTTCGCGTGGCCCGGGCGGCTATTCGACGCGCGGTTGTTAAGGCCACAGGTTGTGGGGGAAGATTTCCTTTGGAGTTGTCGGTGCGCGACGGAAGTTCTTCGGAACCATTTTGGATGCCGTGTCATGTGTCTGTGGTGGGATAGGAAGGTCATTTTATTCATTTGGGCACGAGGCGGCACTTCCACGCTGCCTTTCGACGAAGTTCTATGGTACCTGTTTTAAGTTTCAGTCGAAGCTCAGAATTTTTGGATTAAAATCCAGGTGCCACGTTTATATCCTTTTGGATGGATTTGTGCCTGCTAGAGCAGGGTTATGTGCAACTTCGATCATTATCCTCAAGCCAGGGTGAGTGTTTTTTTTTATATATAGATGGTTTTTTGCTAGTCTGCCACGTGCATGGTAAAATTTTTCAAGTACTAAGGATTTCTTTCTTTATTTCTATCAAGCCACAAATATCGGCAACAGTTTGGAGGTCCAAACCCTGTGGTAACCTTTGCTGTGTGGTGCCCCTTTTGCTGCCTGTAGAATTTGGAATTTCCATCCCTCTTTATCCTTGAAGAGGTAAGTCCTTGAAGTCTTTTTTTTAGTCCCACGAGTTTTTGTTAATACTTATTAATCGCCAATTTAAGCCCATAAAATTATAATTAAAATTTTAACGAACCGTAATAATCGTTCTGCTTTACGGTACTATGTTCTAAGTAAGACTCTAGTTTTCTCGGGTAGTTCATAGTGCTACATCATGTTTTGAGTTATAGTAATCAAACTTTTCAATTCTCTTATTAATTATACCTTACCTAATTTGCATTCTTTTGAAAGCTTGAGTAATCCTTACAATCTATAAGTTATGTTTAAGACCTCTTTATATCAGCTTACGGGCCTGGGTTTTATTTGAATTAAGTAGTCAGTCACTCGCTTAGTAAATGTAGATTGTTTTTATCGGTTTTTTTATTGACGTTATCGCAAAACACATACAGGAGTAATGGGGCTATCTGATTTTAATTTAAAACCGTAATTAAAATGTGTACGGGAGCTTGGGGTCTTACGGGATTTATTTTTATAAGATTGGAAATTGTAGATTTATTTTAGCTTTTATTTACAGCGATTGGTTAAGTAATATTTTATTCTTTCAGAGGGGTTAGTTAGCCTGCTATTTTACTTTCAGATTTGTCATTTGACCAATGTTTTGGGGTGAAGTAACTTGTAGCCCGTACACATTTTACATCTATTTATTATATTGTACACGCTTTACACCTATTTATCATATCGTACTATGCTTTTGTTATATGGTATCATTTGCTTTTGGGAACCTAAAGTAGTTAAAGTAGTTGCTTGGATGGTAGCTATATATTGCTTTTAATTTAAGCTTTGTGTACATAAGCGGTATATTTTTGATTATCTCTATTTTGACCAAAATTTTTTTTTAAAGTCAATTATCTGGCTTTCTTTTTTTATGCTATCTTACATTGATACAATTTGCTTAATTAGTACTGGATGCTTAGCTTTTGAGTCAAGCTACAGTAGGGACTTAAAGTATTAATTACTTTTTTTTTGTGGCTTCGCTTAAGCTTTTCCTTTATTTTGAATATTACTTGAACGTTTAAATTTTAAGTCAAGCTACCGTAGAGGTTTCCATTTTGAGTTATTTTTACTGCCTTCGCTGAAGCCTTTTCTTTGTTTATACCTTGAATCTTGCGTAAAATTATGATTTAAGTGTTAATTATTTTTCTTTTGTTGTACTTTCATTATTTTTATTGTTAATGTAAGATAGCATCATACAGCGTTGAATTGGTCAGTTAATGGACATTTAGTTTTTGTAAATATTAACGATTATCGTTAAAGTAACAATGAACTTTAAAAAATTTAGTTATCGATGCCCTTTAATAATAATTTATTTTGTTTATTAACGTAACTTTGTAATGTTACCTTAAGCTTGCTTAAATTTTGCAAGTGGGTTTTAATCATTACTTTTTCTTTTATTAGTAACTTTTTTGATATTAACGTAGCTTCTTATTTTTAAATCTTTTTCTACTTACTTAAATTTTGCGATTCAGTTCAAGCCACTGGCTTTCTCTTTTAATATTAAATTAATTAATTAATTAATAAAAAAAAAATTAGTTAGATGTCGGCGCTTTAATTCAAGTCAATTGTCTCTCTCTGAATAGTAATCTTTTCTATTAATGTAACTTCTGATTTTTATTGTTAATTATTAACGTAACTTCAAATATATTTTTTTTATTATTTACATTTGAACTACTGTAACTACTGGGAATTGTTTTGTTCCTAGGGTCTACCGTGGGGGCTACAAAGCATCCCTATTGTCTTCCGTGGGGGCTACCAGCATCCCTATTATTGTCTCTTCGGTAGGGGCTAAGAAGCATCCCTAGATATTTTTGGCGGGCGCTAAGGAGCCTTCATATTTTCTGCGGTGGATGCTAGGAGCCACCCCAAGATTTTCGTATCGGAGGACAGACTTCCTCAGGAAGTTGTTTTGGTTTATTGGTATAATCTGCTTATTAATTTACTTATTTTGGCCGGGGCAAAATCGCCCAACTTTATTTGTCACCACTTGTAAAAAAATTTTTTTCTATTTTTGTACAAATATATGTACCTAAACAGAGTTAAATTCATTACGTTGTTTTATTCAGCTCACTGCGCCATATGTTTTTATTTTCTATTATGAATAGCAGGTTTGTTGTGTGAGAAGCAGGTTCCTAGACCAACTAGGCGACTTCCAGTTTGCGTCGGTGTAAAAAACTGGTGGCGTCCAATAGAACCTACCCAGCCTAACTGAGCTGAGGGCTAATTTGCACGCGCTCTACTACACCTGCTTCCCTCAGAACACCCTGTTGTTTCTGTTTTTCTCTAGAGTACCTTTAAGAGTTATTTTAAGGTTTTCAAGTTTTAAGCGGTAAGTACTTGGTCAAGGATACTCATCATAGTATCTTTGACAGTTTCTAACCAAACACTATTTCTTGAACAAAGTGCGTCGCAAGTTTTTAACTGTAACCAATAATTAACCAAATTGAAGCTATGGACTCGAAAGTTAATAAATTCAGAAATCAATAGATTGATAAGTAAATTGAAGCAAAATGACAAGCAAAACGTAATATTAAATTAATGACAGTAAAATTAACGGAAGGTAATAAAGTAAATAATGACTTTGAGTTGCCTAACAATTTATTCACTCCTACGGACCACTACACGCACTTTCGGCATATACCGGTTTAAGGTCTTGTACATGCCAAATGCCCTTACTAACACCGTGTTCGTCCTCAAGTTCGTAAGTACACGTGCCGGTCTTTTCTACGATCTTAAACGGACCTACAAATTCTGGAGCCAACTTTGCGCTATAATACTTCGCTGCATCGGATATACTTTTATTCTTACGCCAGACTTCTTGACCAGGAACAAAGCTTACTGGGCGTCGGCGCAAATTATAGTTATGTCGATTTTTAACACGAGAAGCTTCGATTTTGCTGTGGACTTTTCTAAATAATTGTTTGAAAGCTTCTATTCGTTCCAGAATGTAATTTTGACGCTCAGTTTCTACTAGAGGAACACCCTCGGCATAGTCCGAACCGAATAGCTTATGTTCCCTGCCAAAATTAACGCAGTATGGGGTGAAGCCCGTAGTTTCGTGTCGCGAAGTGCGAATGGCGCAACCGATAGCAGTTAAATTATCTTCCCAAGTTCGATGGTTATTTTGTTGAACGTAAGAGCGCAACATCGTTTTAATAACTCTATTAACGCGTTCAGTATGATCTGCTCTAGGATAGTAATTAGCAGTGTAAAATATTCTAACTTTATGTTTATCGCAAAGGGCTTGAAATTCTTTGGATTTCATTTGAGTTCCGTTGTCGCACGTTAAGAATTGAGCAGCTCCGTAAATTAAGAAGATGCCGTCTTCGACACACTTCACCAACGATTTTGCTGTTGCTGATCGACACGGGAATAAGACGACGTACTTGCTAAAATAATCCGTGACCACTAAAATATGAGTGTTACTTTGCTTAGAACGAGGTAAAGGTCCTATGTAGTCTAGGCTGATGGCTTGCCAAGGTTCCTTTATGTCTGGGCGATTACCCATTAAACCAGCTGGACGCTTCTGCTCTACTTTGTTCTGAGCACAAGTTCTACAAGCACGGACATAACTAGCAACGTCAGATCTCATTTTCGGCCAATAATATCTCTCGGCGACCTTCCAAAATGTTTTAAAAACACCCACGTGCCCTGCTGCTGGATTATCATGGCATCGAAGAAATATCTCTTTTCGCTTATCCTTAGGTGCTACTATTTTCCAGTAGGTAGAATGGTCAGGAAAATTAGGATTGTTTGTCTTCACATATTTAAAGAGATTGTCATTCTCGACTCGCCAGCAAGGATATTTATCAGGACGTTCTTCTAGCTTCTGCATCATGCCTTTGTACCATTTGTCTGAGGTGTCAGAGAATGATGGCGACGGTGGTTCGTCGACAGCTGCGACAGTATCAGCAGTCGCTGGCACTGACCTAGAAAGAAAATCTGGTACGACATGATCTCGGCCTTTACGGTGGATTAATTCAAGGTCGTAAGGATGTAAACGAAGAGCCCATCGAGCGAGGCGTCCTTGTGGATCTTTTAGGTTATGAAGCCATAACAAAGAATGGTGATCTGTTATAACTTTAAAGTGTACTCCCTCCAGATAGTGACGAAGCTTTTCCACACTCCAAATTACGGCAAGGCACTCTTTTTCTGTGACGGTTAATTTCATCTCTTGTTTGGTGAGAGAACGTGAAAGATAGAAAATAACTTTTTCACCGTCATCAAATTGCTGAGTCAGAACTGCTCCTAAGCCATAAAATGATGCATCAGTCTGCAAAGTAAATGTGCGGTTGAAATCTGGACATGTAAGCACGGGAGCTGTGATAAGAGCTTCTTTAATCAAGTTGAATGACTGATGACACTCGGAAGTCCATTCCCATTTGACATTTTTCCTGGTAAGCCGAGTAATTGGGGCTATAATAGCTGAAAAGTTCGGCACAAAACGCCGGTACCAAGAAGCGGTGCCAATAAAACGTCGAATTTCCGTAATATTTCATGGAGGTGCTATATTTACAATCGCCTGTACTTTCTCAGGATCAGGTCTTAAACCTTTGGCGTCTACGATGTAGCCAAGGTATTTTAATTCAGGCTTACAAAAGTGACATTTCTCCTCGGAAACTATGAGTCCTGCATCTCTCAAACGGTCAAAAACTAGGCCCAAAATTCTGAGGTGTTCAGGAAAGGTTTTGGAGATGATAATTATATCATCAAGATACACCATCACGTGATTTTCCAAATCAACGCCTAGTACACGGTCGACTATACGTTGCCAGGTGGCTGGCGCATTGGTCAAGCCGAAGGGCATGCGCAGAAAATGATAAAGATTCCTACCTGGAACAGTGAAAGCAGTTAATTCACGCGAGGACTCGCTAAGAGGTACCTGCCAGAACGCTGATTTTATGTCGATGGAGCTAATGTAGCGGGCGTCTCGGAGGCGATCCAAAATGGCGGAGATATAAGGTATAGGATACGTGTCTTTCTTACTTTTGATGTTAAGCTTTCTAAAATCTATGCAAAACCTATAGCTGTCATCTTTCTCGCGTACCAAACACACTGGACTGGACCAAGGACTTTTAGAAGGTTCAATCACCCCAAGTTTCAACATTTCGTCGATTTCCTCGTCCACAATCCTTTGCTTGAATGGAGAGACTGGGTCGTAACGCTGTTTAATTGGCCTGGTGCCGGGTTCAAGTTCAATGACGTGTTCTGCTACTTTGCAGCAGCTAAGACCAGTACCCATTTCTGAAATTTTCTCCTTGACCAGTGCATTTAAAGTCGCTCGGTCGGTTTCAGATAAAGAGTCGCCATCTATAATGCTACAGATTTCCGTAGGTTGATCATTAGTGGAAAAATGCCAGACGTCCTGCTTCAAGTCGGGGATCACTTCCATGGATCTCCAAAAGTCGATTCCTAAAATCAGTAGGTGGGACAGTTCTGGAAGAACTAAAATATCGATCACCCGAGTTCTATTTAATAAAGTTACAGGAACCTGAAAATAGCCCAAACTAGAGCAAGTTTGGCCGTTCGCAACGGTACAATCAGTTTGTTGCCTAATAAGTTTTAATCCCAGACTTTCTAAAATTCGGAAACCCGGTTGACCTACAATAGTGCGTGATGCTCCAGAATCTAATAAACCTAAAATCGAAATTTCTAAATAGGGGCGCTGGTCGCCATGCGCATGAGCTATGATAAAATCTAAAAGGTTTTTATTGGGAAAAGAACTGTTGGCGTGTGAATGATTCTGGTTGGGAAGGGAGCTATTGGTTGGTGAAAGACTTTCATCAGAAGACAAGTTGTTGGTCGACAATAGGTATTTATAGTGAACAGACTTGTTAGGGGGTGAATGATTTTTGATGAAAAGAGAGTTATTGGTTGGCAAGGAGTTTTCATCGGGAAGAAAGCTGTTGGTCGACGAAAGATTTTCATTGGAAAGAAAGTGGTTGGTCGGCAAAACGTTTCCCTTGGACAGAGAATGGTTAGGGGATGAATGATTTTTGTGGAGAAGAGAATTGTTGGTAGGCAGAAGGTTTTCATCGAGAAGAAAGCTGTGGATCGGAGAAATATTTTCATTGGAAAGAAAGTGGTTGGTCGGCAAAAGGTTTTTCTTAGACAGAGAATTGTTAGGGGATGAATTATTTTTGTGGGGAAGAGAATTGTTGGTGGGCAAAATATTATTGTTGGGAGGAAAGTTGTTGGTCGGTGAAGTAAAAGGGAGGGGAGCAGTCCTACGACCTATCGACTCTCCCGAGAATCGTTTCCCGAAGAACATTTAGGGCAGTTTTTACAGGTCACATTTGGCGCACCACAGCGGAAACAGTGGATTCTGCGCTGTTCAGTGCACTGGCTATTTCGATGACCTGGCTTATTGCAGTTCCAGCATAAGAATGGTCCAGAGTTCCGGGGTGTTGTTGGACGTGGCTCTCTTGTTGACGGTCCATCGTCTCTAGAGGTTGAAGGTATCGGACGAGATTCTCTCACTACGTCGATTGGTAACTGTCCACCGTTTCTTGAACCTGATGCTTCAGATGCTAGAAAAGCAAAGTCTGGTTCGACAAAATTATGCCTTTTCCTGGAAGGTGGGACATAGGTTTCAGCACGATATTTCTTTGCCTCCAATTTGAGACATCCTTCTTCTAGATCTTCCAACTTGTTAACTACCGGAAGTTGGGTAGTATAAAAAGGAGATAAATTCCTGGTAATAATATCCAGCTGAACATCCTCTGAGAGGGAGCCATGTCGTCTAAATAGCGCGCTCATGCTAGAGAGGCAATCGACTATGCTTTCAGTCGAATCTTGAGTCCGGTCCAGAATTTCCTTAAATAGCCGATGACGATAGCCTGGCGGCTCGAAATGTTTGCACAGAAGGTCAGACAAACTAGACCAGTCCGAAAATCGATGGTGATACCGCGAGCTTCGCGTAGTTCCGATACTCGCTCCAAGAAATTATGCACAGTCATCTGTTTAGCTTCGCCGGTAAATCTAATTCCCCATTTTTCGACACGCTTCGCCTTGCTACACGAAGGATGGCTAACGGAGGTGGCAGCGGCTGTTACATTGTGACTAACCACGGTTGGAGTGACTTTGGGCGACGAGCGCGTGTGACGCAGTCGACTGTTGGACGCATTGCTAACTCCAGACGAATCCGAATCGTTGAGATGAGTTTGATCAAGTAAGGCGCTTAAATTCGGATCTTGTTTTAGGAGATCATCCAAACTGTTTAATTTGCTCAAAGTTTGAAGTAGCAAATTAGACCGAGTTTGCAATTCCTCGGCACTGAGGTTCTCAACCGGAATTCGATCAACACGAGTGAATAAATGGACAAGTTGCGACTGCAAACGCACGAACTTCGCTCTGGCTGAGTCACCAGAAATATTCTTGATCGCGTTTTCGATATCGTGTAAAGTCTTGGTTATGTAGTCACATTCGTCGTCAAAAACAAAGTTATAGGCCGGACGAGTAAAAATTTTGCCTTTTCTTTCCATTTTTAAAATAGGACGTAACGATGCTACAAGTTCTTTTGCGGTATTAGCATTACTAGCCGGAATGCCACGAATCGTGAGCTCATAAATAAGCATTTCTTTCCGAAGACAATGAACTTGCATATTATAATCCATTTTGGAGTGAACAAAAACAATAGCAACTCAAAAGTCAAAGTAAGAAAAGTCAAATCTAGCGCGTAACTCGAATAAATTTACCAAAACTACACCAATGGTGTAGTCAAATACAGCAAATAAAGGTAATTAAATCAGCAAAAATAGCACGAAATAATAAAAAGGTAATCAAGCAATCGTAATACAGTACGCAAAGATAAAGTCACGTAAATAAATTAAATAAAATCGGTAATAAATCGCAAGATCAAAGACAATCAAGGTTACGTAATAAGTAAAATAAAATCGATAATAAATCGCCAAAATCAAATGCAGTAATACAGGGCTAGTACAGTTAGAGTTAAAATTGATGGAAATTTTCAAAGTTCCATCCAGCTCACTAGACGCACAAGAGTAAAATTAGAAAAAAAAAAATTTTTGGCGCCCAACGTGGGACCTATTTAAAAAAATTACCGCTTTTTTTCTAATTTTACTCTTGTGCGTCTAGTGAGCTGGATGGAACTTTGAAAATTTCCATCAATTTTAACTCTAACTGTACTAGCCCTGTATTACTGCATTTGATTTTGGCGATTTATTATCGATTTTATTTTACTTATTACGTAACCTTGATTGTCTTTGATCTTGCGATTTATTACCGATTTTATTTAATTTATTTACGTGACTTTATCTTTGCGTACTGTATTACGATTGCTTGATTACCTTTTTATTATTTCGTGCTATTTTTGCTGATTTAATTACCTTTATTTGCTGTATTTGACTACACCATTGCATTGGTGTAGTTTTGGTAAATTTATTCGAGTTACGCGTTTATATCTAGATTTGACTTTTTTTACTTTGACTTTTGAGTTGCTATTGTTTTTGTTCACTCCAAAATGGATTATAATATGCAAGTTCATTGTCTTCGGAAAGAAATGCTTATTTATGAGCTCACGATTCGTGGCATTCCGGCTAGTAATGCTAATACCGCAAAAGAACTCGTAGCATCGTTTCGTCCTATTTTAAAAATGGAAAGAAAATGCAAAATTTTTACTCGTCCGGCCTATAACTTTGTTTTTGACGACGAATGTGGCTACATAACCAAGACTTTACACGATATCGAAAACGCGATCAAGAATATTTCTGGTGACTCAGCCAGAGCGAAGTTCGTGCGTTTGCAGTCGCAACTTGTCCATTTATTCACTCGTGTTGATCGAATTCCGGTTGAGAACCTCAGTGCCGAGGAATTGCAAACTCGGTCTAATTTGCTACTTCAAACTTTGAGCAAATTAAACAGTTTGGATGATCTCCTAAAACAAGATCCGAATTTAAGCGCCTTACTTGATCGAACTCATCTCAACGATTCGGATTCGTCTGGAGTTAGCAATGCGTCCAACAGTCGACCGCGCTGTCACACGCGCTCGTCGCCCAAAGTCACTCCAACCGTGGTTAGTCACAATGTAACAGCCGCTGCCACCTCCGTTTGCCATCCTTCGTGTAGCAAGGCGCAGCGTGTCGAAAAATGGGGAATTAGATCTACGGGCGAAGCTAAACAGATGACTGTGCATAATTTCTTGGAGCGAGTATCGGAACTACGCGAAGCTCGCGGTATTTCAGAACGCGAGTTGTTTGAATCTGCTATCGACCTATTTACTGGTAGAGCGCTAAATTGGTTTCGCGCAAATCGCCATCAATTTTCGGACTGGTCTAGTTTGTCTGACCTTCTGTGCAAACATTTCGAGCCGCCAGACTATCGTCATCGGCTATTTAGGGAAATTCTGGACCGGACTCAAGATTCGACTGAAAGCATAGTCGATTACCTCTCTAGCATGAGCGCGCTATTTAGACGACATGGCTCCCTCTCAGAGGATGTTCAGCTGGATATTATTACTAGGAATTTATCTCCTTTTTATACTACCCAACTTCCGGTAGTTAACAAGTTGGAAGATCTAGAATAAGAATGTCTCAAATTGGAGGCAAAGAAATATCGTGCTGAAACCTATGTCCCACCTTCCAGGAAAAGGCATAATTTTGTCGAACCAGACTTTGCTTTTATAGCATCTGAAGCATCAGGTTCAAGAAACGGTGGACAGTTACCAATCGACGTAGTGAGAGAATCTCGTCCGATACCTTCAACCTCTAGAGACGATGGACCATCAACAAGAGAGCCACGTCCAACAACACCCCGGAACTCTGGACCATTCTTATGCTGGAACTGCAATAAGCCAGGTCATCGAAATAGCCAGTGCACTGAACAGCGCAGAATCCACTGTTTCCGCTGTGGTGCGCCAAATGTGACCAGTAAAAACTGCCCTAAATGTTCTTCGGGAAACGATTCTCGGGAGAGTCGATAGGTCGTAGGACTGCTCCCCTCCCTTTTACTTCACCGACCAACAACTTTCCTCCCAACAATAATATTTTGCCCACCAACAATTCTCTTCCCCACAAAAATAATTCATCCCCTAACAATTCTCTGTCTAATAAAAACCTTTTGCCGACCAACCACTTTCTTTCCAATGAAAATATTTCACCGAGCCACAGCTTTCTTCTCGATGAAAACCTTCTGCCTACCAACAATTCTCTTCTCCACAAAAATCATTCATCCCCTAACCATTCTCTGTCCAAGGGAAACGTTTTGCCGACCAACCACTTTCTTTCCAATGAAAATCTTTCGTCGACCAACAGCTTTCTTCCCGATGAAAACTCCTTGCCAACCAATAACTCTCTTTTCATCAAAAATCATTCACCCCCTAACAAGTCTGTTCACTATAAAAACCTATTGTCGACCAACAACTTGTCTTCTGATGAAAGTCTTTCACCAACCAATAACTCCCTTCCCAACCAGAATCATTCACACGCCAACAGTTCTTTTCCCAATAAAAACCTTTTAGATTTTATCATAGCTCATGCGCATGGCGACCAGCGCCCCTATTTAGAAATTTCGATTTTAGGTTATAAGATTTTAGGTTTATTAGATTCTGGAGCGTCACGCACTATTGTAGGTCAACTGGGTTTCCGAATTTTAGAAAGTCTGGTATTAAAACTTATTAGGCAACAAACTGATTGTACCGTTGCGAACGGCCAAACTTGCTCTAGTTTGGGCTATTTTCAGGTTCCTGTAACTTTATTAAATAGAACTCGGGTGATCGATATTTTAGTTCTTCCAGAACTGTCCCACCAACTGATTTTAGGAATCGACTTTTGGAGATCCATGGAAGGGATCCCCGACTTGAAGCAGGACGTCTGGCATTTTTCCACTAATGATCAACCTACGGAAATCTGTAGCATTATAGATGGCGACTCCTTATCTGAAACCGACCGAGCGACTTTAAATGCACTGGTCAAGGAGAAAATTTCAGAAATGGGTACTGGTCTTGGCTGCTGCAAAGTAGCAGAACACGTCATTGAACTTGAACCCGGCACCATGTAACGTGTTAAAATTTCAGTTTAATATTTTTATATTTTGGCGAATGCGTGGGTATAATTTTCTCTCTTAGTTTCAGTAATTTAGAAGCAAATAAATAAGTAACCAGAAGGTGTTTTTGTTATTTAAAAGGGAAGTACTATTAAAGAAGCTAAATTATTGTAATATACAGGTCTATGCCTTCTTTTCTCCTGTTTGAGGTATTTATTTAATAAAGTAACGATTCGCACAACTTTATAATACAATATACTTACTATAAGTAACATTCACTTATTCTAATTGTCTTTTGGCTAGTTTTCTTTGAAATTAAAATATGATATATCAATTTACTATTGTTTGTACGCTTCAGTGTAAGGTCACAGTTAGATCAATTTCAGGTATGCTTCTCTGAATCAGTGCTTTCTTCCCACTAAAACGAAAAGTAAAAAGGCATGTAAATAGGGCTATCGGTTAAATATCATTATTGTTACCTTGATATTCACTTGACAGCTTCGATAAATTTCTGGGATATGTGACAACTGTTGGCCTCATTTCAAGTATTATTTGCATACAGATTTATTGTATTTTACGAGTTTCTCCTGGAGGGCCCCCTTCCTTGCTTAGCCATTCTCGATCTGGTTTGTTTACATTATGTTTGCCTAAATATTTCTGGTTTATATTGACTACTGTTATTTGTGGATAAGTAATGCACTTAGATGAGCGTTCTGGAGATGGTTTCAGACTGGGTTTTGGTCGAATTTCCTAAAATAAATTGGTATTTAGAACACTGTCATGTGGGTGTAGATGTAAACATTGGGTTAATTTTCACTACCAATCAGGAGGAATGATTAGGAGGAATGATTTACTGTACTTACTGTGGTTGTTTTTCAGTGTTATTCATGTTTTTGGTGTTGTTTGAACAGCGATTTTCAATCTTTTCCTTGCAGGCCCTTTGTTTATGTACTTCTGAAATTCTGACGTCTGCCTGACGTCTGTCACTGCTATCGGATAGAGTGACGTTAGCAAGACGCTGTTGCCAACTTGACGAAATAACCTGACGATGTTGCTTGAAGTGACCTGACACACCCAGTTCTGGGGTATTTGTTGGTATCTAGGGAGAGTTCTAGTAATATAGCTATGAACCCCCAAATTTAGGATACGTTTTGGTGAAAATCTCCAAAAGTAATATGCGAAATTTCTCCGGAAAATTCTTAAAAATTCTATTTTGTCTTGAGGAAACTTGTCCTAATGGAATTGCAATAAAATTCGCGTTAGATTGGAAAACGAAAAATAATCTAGACCCCTTAGTTTCTGCGTATGCGTAGATTCCGGAAGTAGAGGGTTGGTAGTAGAGCTGGTGTGGAAAGCTTGAATTAGACGAAGATTAGACTCCGTGCTAGCACGACACGTTTTTGGGGCGTGGACCGAGAAAATTAAGTTTTTTTGGAAATTTCACTGTTGTGAATGATTCAGCAGTACCCATTTGTTAGGGAGTGTATCCAAATAACTTGTTGCGGGCTTAGGTCATGTATGGGAACTTTGTATGGAATTTGACCGCCCGTACTTCATTGGAAGGAGCAAAATTCTCAAGGTCCACGTGCTATTTTGAACAACCCCGATTAAGATCCAAGGTAAATGTACATTTATTGTGTCGTAAATAGTGTAGAAATATTGATAATTAAGATTTACTGGTCAGAGAATGTTATGCTGATTGTTTTCTCTTTCCAGGGGTTTTTGTTTTATGTTTATGTGTTAGTTGGATTTATCGTCTCCTGGGATAGAGCGGCATTTCTTGCGTCCGGCCTGCTTTTTAAGATCACTCACAGCTGTCCCAGTCATTTCTACAGGACTTCTACCACCACGATTGTCCATCTTGACCTGTCAGACCTCAAGCGATTGTTGCTGGCTCACCACCCTCGCCCGCAGAAAAGAAGCTGAGCCCTTTCCAGTCAAGGAAACCGCAAGTTTTTGAATAACTTTAAATCATTTTTCCTATATCGACCATTATTTTGTTGCTCGTCAACTCAATAATAATAATAATAATAAGTTTCCAAGATTTTTAGAGGAGCAACACGAGATTTTTCTGTCCCCCCCTAAGAGTAAAATTTACTTTTTATTTTCCCCTTTAATGTAAAATTTACTGTGTACTCTATATAATACTTACTGATACTTACTAGTTATAAGTGTCATTCAATGATTCTTTCATTTTGGTAATTAACCAGTGGGAATCCTATCGTGTCCCATATTATTGTTAGATTTAAGTCAGGGGATATAATACAGGGTGTGCGAAAGTGCTGTAAACTTAGATGTGATCACGTTTGGGGACTGAGCATGCGCCGGTTATACCCCTAGAGACCGACACGGTATTATATATTATATTTTTAATTGGTCATCACGACCACCAATTTAACCAATTTGCACCAATTTCTGTTTTTTTTTTGGTTATTAATATAACCAATTTGTTGTTTTAAGCGGTGTTGTTTTATTTGGTACTAGTATCGGAACGAGTGTTGGTGGAAGGCAGACTGCAGCCGGGGCTGGACAATTCGTGATTTTTGTCTTTCCTCGCACAACATCTATATACAGGGGCATGGTGTAAAACATTTAAAATCACGTGGCACTCTAAAATAAACATTTTAACTCCGACCCACCGCGCTGTTTAAAAGCTGGCGGCCACCATTGTCCCCTGGAACAATTCGTTGCTAGTCTGTGATTTAGCCGGACCTAGTCTGGTATTAGGGATCATTTTTTTTTAATTCCAAATTATTTTTATCGGTCTTTGGTTTAATGTAAAATTAGCGTCGCAACCAGGCCAATTAAACAGCGTTACTACCCAGTTTCTCCATTCAAGCAAAGGACGAGGAAATCGACGAAATGTTGAAACTTGGCGTGATTGAACCTTCTAAAAGTCCTTGGTCCAGTCCAGTGTGTTTGGTACGCGAGAAAGATGACAGCTATAGGTTTTGCATAGATTTTAGAAAGCTTAACACCAAAAGTAAGAAAGACGCGTATCCTATACCTTATATCTCCGCCATTTTGGATCGCCTCCGAGACGCCCGCTACATTAGCTCCATCGACATAAAGTCAGCGTTCTGGCAGGTACCTCTTAGCGAGTCCTCGCGTGAATTAACTGCTTTCACTGTTCCAGGTAGGAATCTTTATCATTTTCTGCGCATGCCCTTCGGCTTGACCAATGCGCCAGCCACCTGGCAACGTATAGTCGACCGTGTACTAGGCGTTGATTTGGAAAATCACGTGATGGTGTATCTTGATGATATAATTATCATCTCCAAAACCTTTCCTGAACACCTCAGAATTTTGGGCCTAGTTTTTGACCGTTTGAGAGATGCAGGACTCATAGTTTCCGAGGAGAAATGTCACTTTTGTAAGCCTGAATTAAAATACTTTGGCTACATCGTAGACGCCAAAGGTTTAAGACCTGATCCTGAGAAAGTACAGGCGATTGTAAATATAGCACCTCCACGAAATATTACGGAAATTCGACGTTTTATTGGCACCGCTTCTTGGTACCGGCGTTTTGTGCCGAACTTTTCAGCTATTATAGCCCCAATTACTCGGCTTACAAGGAAAAATGTCAAATGGGAATGGACTTCCGAGTGTCATCGGTCATTCGACTTGATTAAAGAAGCTCTTATCACAGCTCCCGTGCTTACATGTCCAGATTTCGACCGCACATTTACTTTGCAGACTGATGCATCATTTTATGGCTTAGGAGCAGTTCTGAATCAGCAATTTGATGACGGAGAAAAAGTTATTTCCTATCTTTCACGTTCTCTCACCAAGCAAGAGATGAAGTTAACCGTCACAGAAAAAGAGTGCCTTGCCGTAATTTGGAGTGTGGAAAAGCTTCGTCACTATCTGGAGGGAGTACACTTTAAAGTTATAACAGATCACCATTCTTTGTTATGGCTTCATAACCTAAAAGATCCACAAGGACGCCTCGCTCGATGTGCTCTTCGTTTACAACCTTACGACCTTGAATTAATCCACCGTAAAGGCCGAGATCATGTCGTACCAGATTTTCTTTCTAGGTCAGTGCCAGCGACTGCTGATACTGTCGCAGCTGTCGACGAACCACCGTCGCCATCATTCTCTGACACCTCAGACAAATGGTACAAAGGCATGATGCAGAAGCTAGAAGAACGTCCTGATAAATATCCTTGCTGGCGAGTCGAGAATGACAACCTCTTTAAATATGTCAAGACAAACAATCCTAATTTTCCTGATCATTCTACCTACTGGAAAATAGTAGCACCTAAGGATAAGCGAAAAGAGATATTTCTTCGATGCCATGATAATCCAGCAGCAGGGCACGTGGGTGTTTTTAAAACATTTTGAAAGGTCGCCGAGAGATATTATTGGCCGAAAATGAGATCTGACGTTGCTTGTCGTCCGTGCTTGTAGAACTTGTGCTCAGAATAAAGTAGAGCAGAAACGTCCAGCTGGTTAACTACCGGAAAGATATTTTATTCGACGCTGCAGGCTATGCATTAGAGCTGGAGGGAGACGTTTTGAACATTTATTGTAAAATTTTTCTTAAATTGTATTATGTATTGTTCTTCTTTCAGTTCTTATGAAAACCATGTTCCATTAAACTAACATTTTTTATTGTTATACCCTAATTAAAAATTCTAGGTTAGAGATGAAAATATTATTGACTAAAAATTATTAATTGCATTAAAAAACTGAAGTACCAAGATGTTTTGCATAAAGTAATATCTTATTTTTTTAAAACAAAATGTAGGATTTTTTACAAAAAGGGATATCTCTTTTGACTCTGTTGGCTTCAGTTATACGCATTTAAAGTATTGCAACTTTTTAAGAACACAAATTTAAAAAAGAAATTAAGCTCCTATTTTTTTTTAAACCGTGAAATTTTTACAAACATACTGCATATGAAAGACCACCACTTCTGCTATTTACTTCTAACAAAACATAATTACAAATGTCCTTGGGTGTTGTACTTCAACCTATTATCCATATAAATTCCTAAATATTTATTTTCCGTTAAACTGCTAACAACATTATCCCCCAAGTATATGTTGCTCAAGCTACATTTAAATGACGTAATACTAGTTTTTGGCACATTAAAAGATAGCTTACTCGCGCCACACCATTTTGTATAGTCTTTAAATCCTCATTAATAATATTATGAAAGTTATTTGATTTAATACTGCCCCTGAGTATCGTAGCATCATCAGCATATATTGTAAGTTTTCACGATATTTTCAGATCTGCGAGGTCATTAACATACAACAAAAATAAAACGGGTCCGCAAAATGATGCCTGCGGCACCCCATAACAGTTTCTGCACCTTAGATACTACACCCCCCAATGATACTGTTTGGACCCTTTCTGACAAATAAGACTCGAACCATTTGAGACACTGACCCCTAAAACCATAAAATTCAAGCTTCTGCAGCAAGATTCTGTGACTCACATAATCAAATGCTTCTGATAAATCACAGAAGACCGCCGCAGACGCATGTCCGTTATTAAGCGTTAAATAGAGATAATTGCTTTTTTATTCCTAATTTTGCGTTGGGAACGCTCTTTGTCACTCCCTGCAGTTCGCTACTAATTTCTGTCAGTTTTTTAGGATACCTTTTATTTCGTTTTGAGCTTCTTGAGTTTCATTTCCTCTGCCTCCCTTTGATAAGTCCTCCCATTACGTATCCGTTTTTCCGACTCTTTTCCTTTTTTGCTTTCCTCTCTTTCTTCTTCATTTAGAGGGATCGAGGATCCCGAGCCCCTTCTGGAACCCAGCGGTGATCTGCTTATCGAATCTCGCCTTCTGAATGGATCAAAATTTCCATAAGGTCTGTCATTTACTTTACCCCCTATCCCTCAGTATTAGTTTTTGCTATATCCATATATGTTCCCTCTAGTTGGGTCGTTTTAAACGATCAAGCGTGACAGTGCTCTTTTACCACGCCAAGGCTAGCCACTTCCTCTGGGAATCGCTAGAAACACACTTTATCCCCTATGCCATGCAGCTCCCCGACGCGATGGTGTTACATCTTAAACTTAGGGTTTCCTATCTTCCTGTCTTCGGCATCTCTCTTAGTCTGGCTTCTCATCCCCGACCTGTTCGGCATGGGAGGCCCTAACGGTATCTACGCTACCGCCGACATAGTTCTCGGGATCACAGAAGCACGCAAGCCCCACCGTCCGCAAGACAAACCGTCCCAACGTCCAATCACGTGTGAATAGACTACATTTCCCTTCTCTCCAGACGCTCACGGTACGTTAGTACTTAGGCTTGAAGTATACGTGGGATGTCTTAGATTAAAAAGAAACCGGAAATATCATCGGTGGGGGGACTAATACTAATACTGATACTGATCATGATAATGGTGATAATGATAATGATGATGATAATGATAATGATAATGATAATGATAATGATGATGATAATAATAATGATAATGATAATGATAATGATAATGATAATGATAATGATAATGATAATAATAAGAAACTTCACATCCACTCAAATTCCTTTGTCGTAAAACGTGATATTTATCGACGTTTCATAAATCAAAGCTTCTAAGTGTCCCCAGAAAAAGGCCATTGAATAAGATAAGACAAAATTTATTTCCTGTTGTCATAATAGGGTAATTAAAATATTTCTTTTCCGAGCGGGGGGAGAATTTCACCATTTATAGTAGCAGCACAGGGGGTTAGTTTTGTCCGGTCTGTTAAAATGTTCGGTTCATTAAAACAGTTTTTATACTTCTTGGTGAAATTAAACGAAATAAATTCTTTGCTCTTCTATGTTAAATTATTTTTGATATAACAGATTGGTTTTCTATTTATGAAATTTAATTTGTGTAAATATTTAATTCCTATTATAAATTATTTGGCCACTTAGGTGTTTGAATAATTTTTCCATGAATGATTTTCGATAAAACTTCAACATTTTCTTTGTTTCGAAAATTCTTTAATAATAATTATTTAATTTTCTTTAATCGCGAATGGTCAGTTTAATTTAAAACATTTACTTTTGTGTTGCAAAATTAATTCTTGAGAATTTCTTTTTGTATTTATAAATATAATTCCTTCTTCAATATTTTAAAAGTTACTTTTCTACATTTGTTTACACTGCGTTATGCCCTTTAAATAAATGCTTATAGGCCGTGCCGTTACATCACTTGGGGTCTCAGAATCGAACATTTCCAATATTTTTAAAAGAACAAATTTAATTTGTGACGCTTCACTTCGTTACAAATAAAACTTCAAAACATCATGAAAACCCAGACAACTATCTACTACTAGATCAAATAAAAATGTCTTCGTCTGATGTCTACTTAGATGTTTTGATACAATAATTAATATGAATAATTTAATTTACATATTTTTGTCAAATTAGAAAAAATCTTGTATGAAATACGTTAGAAAATGCAATTTTGTTTAACTAGTATAATTTTGATGGAAACAAAGCAAACCATTTCCTAACTGGTTTGATCTAATACATAAATATCTATTAACGACTGGAGCAGTTTTTAGTAGTAATAAACAATTAAGTTTCCATTCGCACTCCTCAATGTCTTGTTTTAAGATCACTGTTAAATTAAGATTTTTTGAAAATATGGATAAAAGTTATTAGAAACGCGCTCTTGTTGAAACTTTTTAAGAAGTAAAGATTTCAGGAGAAATAAATTGAGCATCAGTGTTGGATGCAAACAAGTTCAAAAAGTTTATCGTTTGGATATGACAGCATCCATATATAGATTAGAGTGTGTGTCACGCTATTCATGTGTACTTAGGGTTTTAGAATTATGGATCATCCACAATTTTAGAGAACGCTATGCACATGAATAGCAGAACACACTGTGTATATTCTTACTCTTGAATGTGATTAAAATTTCTGTACTGGCACGCACACTTTATTGATTATAGTTCCTAAATAAAAACAGACATTCTATTTTTTTAGTTTGCATTTAACATACTTCAGATCCTAAAGTGGATATTTAGAATATGGGTAAATTGTATTGGGATTGTTAGTTCTGCTTCTGATCAAGTTCTTAAAGAGGAAAATAAAACCTTTGCAACGCTACAAATCAAAAAGACATTTCCTACTCCGTGTGACCGAGAAATGTGGTTATTTACATTAGGTGATAATTTTAGAACAAGTTTTTACCACAATGACACATTGAAATTTAACTGCAGTTGGTAAGTAACTCATGACAGCTAAATTATCATCTATTAGGTTTATACGCCCTTGTTGAAATGGTTTAGTGTAAATTGTTGCTATAAAAGTGCACGTATCGACGTTAATAAAACCATTTTAGTTACTGAGGTTTAGTTATAAGTTTACTTTGTTCGTTATTAAGGCTGTTTAATTTTTTAATCCATGTTGTGGTTAATGCCAACTAAGTACGTAAAAGAGTTTTATTTTCCATCACATGCTAACTGAGAAAACAGACTGTCCCTTGAAAAACGAGCATTTAACCGTACATTATTTATCCAATTTGAATTCATTTATTGTAGATTTTACAAATTAAATTATAAGTTTGTAATATCCCGATGAAATACAATTTAAAATCAATACAAATGATTAAATTATGTGATACAAAGGAACCTTTTAAAAATGTTTAATAATACACAAAAAAGGAATTTATATAAAAATTGTAACGACAACAAGAAACTACATTTGAGATTTGAAAACATTTGTATACAGAGCTTTTGAAGCAATGATTGGCATAACAACTAATCTGTTACCACAAACAGCTTGCATGACCAGTTTTAGATCAAAATGCCGTTTGAATTAAAACATTAAAATCCTATCAGCTTCTAGGTCCCCAAGATCTCAATTTTTTAAATTTATAAATACGTAAAATTGAGAATAAGTTCTCTAAGCCACCTGAAAATTCCTTATACAATAAGGATTTGAACAAATCATGGTAAAACAGCTATTCTCCGACATCCTAACTAAAGAAAAAAGCTTCCTCCTTCCTGGTAGTTTCTTGTAGTCAAACCAAGTATTTTGTTGTCTAACAGTGTTAGTCAAAATACGGCAAATTTTGGTATGTAATCCAGCGCTCGGAGGGGCATATAGCCCGGAGAATAGCTGTTTTACCATGATTTGTTCAAATCCTTATTGTATAAGGAATTTTCAGGTGATTTAGAGAACTTATTCTCAATTTTACGTATTTATATATGTACCCCTGACAAGTAGACTTCTTTTCATTGTTTTTAAATTTATTATAAATATAGGATCAATGACGAGACTAAGAGAAATCTTTTGGAACCATGTTCGATAGAACTTGAAAATTATTTCTTTTTCGACAATATGGCGATTAGTGTCCGTCATTTTGTGTATTTTAAATTTAATAATCGCTTTGTAACTCGCGAGGCTGCAGCTTATATCTTGACACCTCACTTAATAGGTCTTCAACAATTCTAATTTTTCGAATTGGACAGTATGGCTTCCTGCGTCCGCCGCTTTGTTTATTTTTTAATTTAATATAGCCTATGGCACTCGCGGGACTAAGATGAATCGTTTGACACTTGTTCGTTAAAATTACCTAACACTTTAGTTGCGGAAGAGGCGCAAGTGCGTCCTAACCATGCATACGCCAGAATGTGCTTACGACGCGACGCGCTTATGGGGTCCCTGTTACCGACATTTTCCAAGCACACTACGTATTATGTTAGTCCGCGCATAGAATAAGGTTAAAATTGTTGGATTTTAGATTTCGTTCGCTGGTAGTGGCAACACTGACCAACGGAGCTCGTTGAGTAAAAAGCCGCCTTGCCGCTTCTGCGTTTAGACGGTTCAGTAAGTTTATGTGTAATACGTGTTTCATACTGGGTTGAGAGTCACGCATGTTGGATCTCGGATAGAAAAAGGTTAGAAATTTCGATTTTTGTTCGAGGATAGATTGAATCCAGATCAACCAGGTCCGTCGGGTACAAAGCGGCCTAGATTGTCTGTAAAGAATCCACAGAGACTTTCAGATAAAGAATTAGAGAAATTCTTATACAATTCAGAAAGCGAGGAAGAAGCTGAAGATGGTGGGAGCAGTGACGAGTTTGGGGATGAGTGTAAGTGTTTATTCTGCCCTTTTGCACTTCTGCAAATTGTTTTTTTTTGCTATTAGCGGATGATTCGCAAGAAGGAGTGGAAGAAGATATAACTTTTGACCATGAAGTTCAAATTTCTGAAATGTTTGGGACATGACAGGAGATATCCGGCGATATGAAGCAGCTGCCTTTTATAAAAGAAAACAAATTGTTAGTGGGTGTTCCAGGAAATGGAGATCCATATTCTTTTTTCAACTTATTATTTGACGACGAGTTTATGATGGAAAAAGTTATTCAAACCAATCTTTATGCTGAAGAAGTACTCCTTAGTAGTTCACTTGCAAGATCTAGGATTGCGGTTTGGAAAGAGTTGACGCTCGATGAATTTCGTATGCTTCTTGGATTAACTTTACACATGGGCACTATTAAAATTATCAGAATCCAAGATTATTGGAAAAAACATAGATTTTTCAACCTCACATGCTTTTCAGATTGAATATGAGCCGTGATCACTATCTAATTATTCTTCGATGCCTTCATTTTTCGAGGAATCCTAGAGAAGGAGAACCACGACCAGAGGATCGTATATACAAAATCAGGCCTGTTATTAGATTATTTTAATAATAAAATAAAACAGTAATAAACTGTGTTGATTCTGCAGTAGGTTCTTTATGAAACATTTTTTAAATATTTTATAAATAAAACTATTTTGCTTTTTAATGTTTCAGATTTATTAGAGTATGACCCTACATATGTTTCGCCTTATTAGGGCTCTTTGAAGAGTACTCTTGAAAAAGCCCTAATAAGGCGAAACATATTATTATGTAGAGTCATACTCTAATAAATCTGAAACATTAAAATGCAAAATAGTTTTATTTACAAAATATTTAAAACAGTAATATTATCCTGGAAAGAATTTGTAACTGGATAAGTCTATGGACCTGTGGAAGGGCCGCTTTATCTTTAGACAATACATACAGAATAAGCGCCACAAGTACGGGCTAAAATTGTACATGTTGACTGAACCACATGGAATGATTTTGAACTTTGCGTTATATACTGAACAACTAGACGATATTGGAGGCAGTAAGCGTATTTTTCTAATTTCATTTCATCTGCAGTAATTTCTAAAAATTTCGTCATTTCGTGTTTGTTCCACGCGATTGAAGCCGCATATAACAATTTTACACGTACAGGGTGGTGCAACCAAGATGGGGTGGACGATTGTGAGTAAACGGTGAGGAATTTCGAAAATTTTTTTTTTGGATATTATCGATAGTCAAACACGCTATGTTTTAAAATTATAGCCATAATACAGGGTGGTCCGAAAAACTCGTTGCGAACCAAACTTGTATTTTTTTAAATGGGACACCCTGTATATAATAGTTCCAATTGATTCTCCTGTTCGTTACGATCATTTTGATATAGGGTTTATTGGGTCTAAAACTTATAGTAAGGGAATGGGACGCGGTTAAAATTGAAAAAATGCTCACAGTTCGGCCATTTTTTATAAAAATTTGGAACGGTTATGGAAAAACCAAATATTCCACAAAACGTTACATATCCTTGAATACATTAATCGCTTGCAATTTGTTTAAAATTATTCACTGTTATACAGAGTGGTCAAGTTTTGCAAATACGCCCTGGACTCATTTTTTTTAAATGGAATACCCTGTATATTTTATTTTCATGTTAAAGATAACATTACTAGCTTTCAAAAAATACCATATATGATGCCTTTGTGATCAACAGTTTTTTAGTAAACTAGCAGTGAAAGCAAAGTTTCTTCATTCTACTGCGATTATACTGAATTTACGTTGTTTATTATTGAATATCTAATATTAGGAGGCCATAACACCATCATAAATGAAACAAAAGATTGACGAACTTGTCAAAGCTACTGCCGCATAATCCATTATTTACAAGTTAAGTGCATGTGGCCCAATAATTATGAGGTAAGAAAACTGAGACCCGAAACTTTTGCCTGTTTATTAGAGATATTTCAAAAAAGAGAAAATATTGTTTTTAGGAAATGTAAAGTAATTAATAAACCAGTTATAAACAAATTTTTTTGAGAAACTAGTTGCCAGTATTGCTTGAAGATTTACCTTTAATGGTAAGAGGGTCCTTATGCTTCCAACATGATGGAGCGCCCCACCATTACCATAGGAATGTAAGATATTTTGTCGATAATTGGAAGACAGATCGTCGGATTGGGCGAGGTGGACCTGTTAAGTGGCCAGCCAGATCACCCGACTTAACACCACTAGATTTTTTCTATGGGGGCATGTTAAAGAAGAAGTCTATAAAGAGGTTCCAACCACAGTGAAAGATATGAAGACGAGAATAAGAAACAGTTTTCGTATCATTTCAGAACAGACTTTGGGAAAAGTGAAACTTTCATTTATGGATAGACTCGAAATGTGCCTTCAGCAAAAGGTGGTTTAGTTGAACACCTTATATGAGCTTTGTTAATTGTTTGTTTTAAATTAGGTTTACAAGTAAGTACATACCTAAATAATTTTAAAAGATGTTCTGTATTTGGTTAACTAATTTTCTTACACTATTAATAATACTGATAACTGATTATCTTTGTTTATAACTGGTTTATTAATTACTTTACATTTCCTAAAAACAATATTTTCTGTTTTTTGAAATATCTCTATAATAAACATGTGAAAGTTTCGGGTCTCAGTTTTCTTACCTCATAATTATTGGGCCACCTACACTTAACTTGTAAATAATGGATTATGCGGCAGTAGCTTTGACAAGTTCGTCAATCTTTTGTTTCATTTATGATGGTGTCATGGCCTCCTAATATTAGATATTCAATAATAAACAACGTAAATTCAGTATAATCGTAGTAGAATGAAGAAACTTTGCTTTCACTGCTACTTTACTAAAAAACTGTTGGTCAGAAAGGCATCATGTATGGTATTTTTTGAAAGCTAGTAATGTTATCTTTAACATGAAAATAAAATATACAGGGTGTTCCATTTAAAAAAAATGAGCCCAGGGCGTATTTGCAAAACTTGACCACCCTGTATAACAGTGAATAATTTTAAACAAATTGCAAGCGATTAATGTATTCAAGGATATGTAACGTTTTATGGAATATTTGGTTTTTCCATACCTGTTTCAATTTTTTTTAGAAAATGGCTGAACTGTGAGCATTTTTTCAACTTCAAACGCGTCCCATTCCCTTACTACAAGTTTTAGACCCAATAAACCCTATATCAAAATGATTGTAACGAACAGGAGAATTAATTGGAACTATTATATACAGGGTGTCCCATTTAAAAAAAATACAAGTTTGGTTCGCCACTAGTTTTTCGGACCACCCTGTATTATGGCTATAATTTTAAAACATAGCGTGTTTGACTATCGATAATATCCAAAAAAAAAATTTTCCAATTTCCTCACCGTTTACTCACAATCGTCCACCCCATCTTGGTTGCACCACCCTGTATAACCTGAGAGACTCAGAAAAGTTCCATCTACCAGGCACTCACAGATTTTTTAAAAATGCACTTAATATATAAACCGAGGTTCACTTTTATGTGAAGCTTGTTATATATAGGAAATTATTTATATAAGAATTTTCAAAACAATTCAGGAGTTTCTAAATTCTTGGCTTCACACTAGCATATCACACTTGAAGGTCCATTCTATCCAACAATAATAGTATTTTCAAATCGATTCAACAGTGTATAAAATGTTATGTGTTCCGCGAAAACGAAACCGCGTGTCATTATGTGTATCCTATTATGCTCATGATATGGAGTTAAAAAAAGGATCATGTTCTGTGCTTGAAAGTGTAAGAAGTTTTTAAATTGATTTAGTAGTTTAGAGATTACCTACCCTGGAAAAAAACCTTATATATAAGTTACGTTTAGAATATTTACTCATTGACGCACAAGCTAAAATGACTTACGGCATTGAGAACAGCCATAATAACATAGGTTCACTGAAAACATAAATATAGATAATAACATAGCCCCTAGGGTTGCCTATAGCCTAAGTCGCCCGCTATGTCGAAAAATTACGTCAATTCCGGCTTCCTTGGCGATTTATCTTACGTAATAAAGTATAAAAATAATATGAAACTAAGTTATTAACGAGTTCTACTCGGGGAAATAGGTTATCTCGTACAATCCAACAGTAACTCTCTGACATACAATAATTTTTTTGACTTTAATTGACTTACGTCATGGAAAATATTAAAATACATTTTATTGAAAACTTTTACACATTAAATGAACTTTAATGCTAATTCAAATGTAAAAAAATCTTGATATTTCGACTGGTTTTCAGATGAGTCCTTTTTGAGTTCTTAATTTATTTTTACAAAACTATTAATAAATAATATCACGTGATAAATAAGTTTAACAACTTACTTGTCAACAAACTTTCAAACACGTATATTTCTTATTCAACTTAATAACCAACGTTAATTTGTGCGACATTTTGCAACCCCAGATGTATCTCAATTCGTATGCTGCGCACGCATGCTCTATGAGCGTTTGTGGAGCCCAAATTGTAATTCATTTTGTCCCCATGCTAGCCGTTGAGTAAACCATCAAACATGTCGTTGTGCAAAGTTTTAAGCTTACATTAGAGTAAAGAGTAAAGCTTTCTATTGACATTTTGGCCAAAAAATAATGTAATCTGGAGGGTACTGACAAACTCTTAAGAAAAACATTTCAAGATTTTTTTATCGTTTTTAGGCCCTACGTCGTGAGAAGGATCCCCAATACGAATTTAATATTTCTGGCCATCAATGATAAATGTTGCGCAACAACTGACCATACGTATGATCTCTCTCCAGAACCTACCCAGATTAGGTATTCAGATAACAATTCTACAGTCCCTTTGCCGTGCTACATAGCTACAATGAATAGTTATACCAGAGAACCCTATATGAAATGCTACAAGCGGCATGAAAAGGTATTATAGAACATACTATAATTACAATAATTTTACTTGCTAAGAAAGTTTAGGTTATTATTTTAGATTAGTTTCGGATATTACCAGAAACTAGGATTGTTAGATTCCGGGATTTAAATAATTAATAAGGGTTAGGCTAATTTCTAGCTCATTATCGCGATGCGCCATTTATTCTTATTTTTCTTCGATATACAGGGTGATATAAATGAATACATATATGGGAATGGGTGACTCCTGGGATAGTCTACAGACATACCCAATACTTTTTTTTCTTAAATCGAACATTTTAAAAACTTTCAAAAATACCCTAAAACCCGTCAATTTTCGACACACCTGGCTAAGCGAGCACGTGGCTCGACATAGCGTTTGACAGAAAATTACCCGCGAAAAACTTAAAACAATTTGTTGAAACGTTGCCAGACATATAAATATTTAAGAATTTATTTTCTGTTTTTAAGAGTAATTTAAGACATTAAGAACATTTTTGTAACCTTTTCCTAAGAAAAAACAAAAAAAAATGGTAAAAAGCTACACCACTGGTTGACAAAACTCGTGTGTTACTGACACCTTTACATATTAAACTTATAAAAAATTTCGCGAAGGCCGTTGACCGAGATGGACCGGGTTTCCAGTATCTGATAAAGCTTTTTCCCAAAATATCCTGCGCCAAAATCAAAAAAGTTGTTTTTGTCGGACCAGATATTACAAGATTGATGAAGGACGACAACTTCACCAAATGTTTATCGGCCACGGAAACAATAGAATGGGAATCATTCAAGAGCGTTGTTCGAAACTTCCTTGGTAATAGAAAGAGTAACGACTACAAGCCAATTGTTGCAAATATTTTTAAGAATTACTGCAAAATAGGTGTTCGAATGTCATTGAAGATCCATTTTCTTCATTCCCATCTGGATTTCTTTCCTAACAACTTAAGCGAAACTAGCGACGGGCAAGGAGAACGCCTACACCTAGATTTACAAAGAATCGAGAAACATTACAAAGGTTTTTGGGATGAAGGTATGCTGAGCGATTATTGTTGGTCTCTTATACGTGAGACGGACCAGAAAAATTACGAACGACGCAGTTCCACTGCACTTCATTTCTGATTTGTGATGTTTTTTCCAAATAAAGTCATGATTTTCTGTTGAAAATTGCGAGACCTGGCTCATTCATTTATCTAAGAAACCTGACCTGATGGCAAAAACGAACTGCGGATTCGTAATCAGCGGCAAAAGTTACCTTAAAAACTGCTTACAGCTGCTTGGGTCCAAAACCGTGTAAACTTGTGATTAAATTTGCTGTAATTCTTTAAGCGCTTTCTTCGATAAGACATAAGTACTGCAAAACTGTATGTTCCACTATATAGTTCGTGCTATATGCCATCCAGTATTCACATGTTATTAATACATGGTACAGGAATTTGCGAAAACATTTCTTCTATTCCTATTGGACATTTATCTAAAGAGGCATCAGAAGCTAGAAATAAAGAGTTTCGTAAATTCCGAGAACATCACGCGTGAAACCGATGACGGACCGAGAATATTGAGGACATACTGCACAACTTGTTAATTTCTGCAAATCGCGTTATTTCCTTTATTATGCAAAAAAATGATCTGTACTTAGGAACCGAAACACTTTTTAAAGAAACTAACGTTGAGGAAGGCAATTATAATAGATTAGTCTCCAGCACAGATTGTGAAAATTAGGTTAATTAAAGTTTGTTTTTATAATTAGTATTTAAGTCTATTAAACCTAAAACAGTATTTTTTTATTTAGTTTGTCGTAAACTAATTATATTTTTTGAGCGACCGATACCTCGTAAGGTACTACGTAGGTCTAAATTTAGTACAGTAATAACGTACTCCAATATATGCCACAATTTTTGCAAAACAGCAGAGTAAAGTACCAATGTCCACGAATTTTCGATTTTGTTACACTGTGCATCGGTCTAGATAATAATCACAATCACCTATCGGGGATTTAGTTTTTTTCCGGCGCAGTGTTGGCAACTCGTGGGGAATTTCCCGATTTCTGGGATTTCTTTAACAAAACTGGGAAGAATTTTTGTATTATTAACAATTGTAACAAATTCTGAGTTTTTGTTTGTAATTTACAAATTGTAAATCAAAATATTTGAATACGTTTTAATGTTTGCTTTGCACATTCCTACCGAATAATAACAAAATATAAATTTGACACATACGCACATAGCGGATGGCCCCAAAAAAGTTTTTATTTTATTTTTATTTCACACGTGAGTTAAATCATATTGAAAAATATAATATTTAATATAAAAAATAAATAAGTAAAAATTAATATATAAATAATAATTTAAATCGTTTTCAAGGTTTTTTTCTTTTTATATTTGGGGTTGGGAAGTCTTATGATTCGAGGCTTCGAAGTGGGATAAAGTCTAAGTGCCCAGGCCTTCGGCCTCACCGGCCTCTTTGGGCCGGCGGCCCACCGAGATTTTCTCGCTCGCTCGCCTGTTCCAATCCGGGCCTGCTTCTGTAATCAAAGAATTTAGTTAAAATTTTATAATACTGTGTAGTTGTGTTCAATTAGTGTGATAGTATATTATGTCAAACCATATTTGCGGCTATGACAATGGCATTATAATGCGTTAAAATTAGTGGGATACGTTTTAATTTCTACAGTTTAAGCTAGTAGGAATAATTCTCATCTCATTATTATCATAATTGTTTGTGTTACCGTATAACATTGCCTATTTTATTCTGCTTACAATATGAACCTAATTTCACGAGTGCATATTTTCCCATATTAAGTAAATTGCTGTAAAATTAAAATAGACATTTTTGGTAAAATTTATCTGTGGATTATTTTCGGGTTTCACTAAAATTGATAACAAAATGAGATTTCACGATAATATTAAGTTTGGCAACGCCCTGGCTTTATCATTTGGTTTTCTTCATAATATTTAAAGGTATGACGCCAGACTCTTTAGAAGCGTCGGATACGGGGGTGGTTTAGAGTATTTAAAAAAAAAAGTGCGATTTGAGGGGAAAAATGTATTGGGTATGTCTGTAGACTACCCCAGGAGTCACTCATTCAAATATATGCAGTGAATTTAATAACACCCTGTATATGTTTAGAACATACAGGGTGTTAAAGATGTTGGATCATAATTTAACAGCGCAAATATATACTTTTTCATAAATTTTTAGAAATTAATGCAGTATGACAAGCACCTTCATTTTTGTTTATTATATATAAATATATATATATATATATATATATATATATATATATATATATATATATATATATATATATATATATATATATATATATATATGTTATATCCCAAATATCCTATGTAATATATAAGAATTAGTCGCTTATCTGTAACAGGATGCAGGTGTTTATCAAAATATCAAGTTTCACGTTATCTCAAATTCTTGCTGACCCATATGGGAACGAATCCAGTATTGCAACGTATTGTGCAATATTACGAGACTTTTCTAGAAACTCTATTACGATAACAAAAGAATATAAATACCTCCATCTAAAAGCGCTGCATTAGTTTAGACAAATTAGACCGCTTGTAAAGTTAAAACTTTGAAAGTTCGAAAACCAAATAAATGTATTTGTTAGTCGTGTAACTAAATAAAGTGTTTTTTAAAAAGAAGTTTTTGTCGGCCACGATCTAACAAATTGGCGCAGTCGGTAGGATTGTTCTGATCGTTAAACGGTTGTTCGGTTCCTGAGCACCAAAACGCGAGTGAATTTCAATTCTTTACAGAACGAATTTACCTCCAAGTGACTATCAAATCCTACAGATATCAAACACAACTTTCAACTTCAAACAGAAGAAGAACTGTTGAAACGAGAATCAAGAATTTTCCAAAGGTCCAAAGAGACCAGCAACTCAAGAAGAGTTTATCAAGGGACACAAGAGCCCACAAAACAAAACAAACAAACCCTGATCGACGAACTGCTTCGTAGAACAAGTGGCCTGCGGGCAAGATCTAACTACCTAGTGGTCATCGAATTCCCAGCTGTAGTTGACGCCGAAACCAAACGTCGTGTGGATTAGGAGCACGTAGTGGAACCCCTGGCACGCCGCAGCATCAACACCACGTGTGGATTAGGAGCACCTAGTGGAACCCCTGGCACGTTGGACAGCTGATTCCCTCAAACACCTCATCGAAGCCAAGAATGTTTCTTCAATTAATGTAAGTCGTTGATAAATTGTCATATTGTTGATTTACCAATTGATTTGAATCATTCTCGCTAACTTGAATAACTTGAATTTTCTCACTCTAACTTGTCTAAACTCACCGAACATTTTAGTAACAAATACGTAAACAATAAAAAAAACCGTCATGGCTCAAAATGAAAATAACCAAAATCAAAATCAAAATGCTGGTGAAATTGAACCCTATAAATTATCTGAAATTTTTTCTCTCGTACCAGAATACGACGGAGATCAAATCTCTCTCAACACTTTTATTAACGCATGTAATAGAGCCAATGATATGTGTACCCGCGACCAAGAAATTTTGCTAGTTATTAAAATCAAAAATCAATTGCGCGGAAAAGCTGCTCAATTAATAAACTCCAGAGATCTAAATACATGGAACGACATTTCCCAACTATTAACTGTTCATTTTGGAGATCCAAGAGATCTCACTTCTTTAATTCAAGATTTGCAACGTATGCATCAATTGTCAAATGAGAACCCTTTAACTTTTGCTGCTCGATTACAAACGCACAATGCAAAAATGCATTCCGCTGTTACCAAACAAATTTTGACGCCAGCTCAAAAAAATGCACAGATATTACTGATTGATAATATGTGTTTAAATACTCTCTTGACAGGATTAGAACAGAGATTAGGCCAAATTATTAGGGCAGGAAATCCCAATACAATGTTAGACGCTATAAATAGAATAAAACGAGAACTACAACTTTCTTATTTCGAAAACCAGAAATTTCAAAAAATACAAAAACCCCAAATCTCAAATCCGAAATTTTGTTCATTCTGCAAAAAGAACGGACACAATGTAAATGAATGTAGAATGAAACAGACGCAAAGGACGCAGTCCGTACCCCAATATAGTCGTACATTCCAACCTATGTACATGCCGAATCAAGACAGGACGCAGTCGGCATACCCTCAAAACAGTCAGTACAGGACGCAGTCCGCATACCCCCAAAATACTCAATTTAGGACACAGTCCGCATACCCCCAAAACAATCAACAAAGGACGCAGTCCGCAAACCCTCAAAACAACCCAAGACCAAATTTCCAACCCTCGTCATCAAGTCAAAATCAAACAAGATTTCAAAATTTTCAGCAAAGACCTAATACGGCCTTTATGCGACCTAATCAACAGAAAACACATCATATAAACACAAACAAAAATGAATTTAACCCCGATTTTGTCGAAACCCCAAATTTTGACGCGAACTACGAATCTCGAAACGAATATTATCACGAAGAAGAATACTACGATGAGGAATATCACGATGATTTTTCCGATAATGATAATTTTCGTTCCAATTCAGAAAACTACACGCAATACAACGAAACTCAAGATTTTTCTCAGTGTAACAACACTAATCATTTTTCTCTGTGTAGCGGCAATGAAAATTTTCCTCAAACAAACGTAAATTTTCAGAACCAAGCCTCGGGAATGTCAGAACTGACAGATCAGTTCCAAACAATGACTGTTCAAGAAAATTTCAACCCCAACCCCAATTTTTTAGAACAAAGTTTTCTTTAAATACTGTTTCATCTCAAAACCTTTATTACATTTTTGATAAAACAAAAACCTTTAAATTATTAATAGATACCGGCGCAGGAATTTCAATTTTTAAACCCAAAACATGTGAAAATTTTAAAACAAGAACTACTGAAAACTTATTAGTTAAAGGCATTACTAATGAAAACGTTTTAATTACCCAGTCAACATTAATTCCTTTCGTTGATAACGACCCACACAAAGTCTTTATTTACGACCTTGACATTGAATTTGACGGTCTACTCGGATCAGATTTTCTAGAACACTATCATTGCATTGTTGATTTAAAAAATAAACAGCTTACTACAAACTTTAAAATAATACCTATGTACAAGGTGGACGAAATTAAGGAAAATACTGCGATAGAAAATATAACAAATTTTATGAATACTATAAATATAGAACCACGTACGGAAAAAATTTGTAAATTAAGAACAAATAAATTGAAAAATTCCGAAGCCATCTTATTAGCCCATATGCATTGACAAACTTCGTTTACCAAATGCCATAGTCAAAATAAATGAAAAAGGAGAATTTTTGACTTCAGTTTTAAACATAAATATGATTCCCAAAACAGTTAATTTTTGCAATTTAAATTTTGAACCTCTTATTAAGGAAAGTACTCCAGTTCAAAACTTTAATAAGGAAGATACTACATATCCACAAGTAATCAACAGGGAAGAAGAGATAATAACCCAATTACGAACAGAACACATGAACGACGAAGAAAGAGGATTGATTTCTCAAGTTTGCCTAGAATTTTCCGATATATTTTACCTAGAAGGAGATGCACTGACTTTTACTAGTGAAATCAAACATTCAATCAAAACAAAGGATTCCAGGCCAATTCATACTAAGTCCTACAGATATCCACATGTCCATAAAGAAGAAGTGAAGACACAAATAAACAAGATGCTAGATCAAGGAATTATCCAGCCTTCAATATCACCATGGTCAAGTCCAGTATGGGTTGTTCCAAAGAAAATGGACGCATCTGGAAAACAGAAATATAGACTTGTGATAGACTATAGAAATCTAAACGACATTAGTATAGACGACAGGTATCCATTACCAAATATATCTGACCTTTTAGGTCAACTAGGACACTGTCAGTACTTTACAACATTAGATTTGGCCTCAGGCTTTCACCAAATAGAAGTCAACCCAGATGACGTAGAAAAAACAGCATTTTCGGTCGATAACGGACACTACGAATTTTTAAGGATGCCTTTCGGGTTAAAGAATGCACCTTCTACATTCCAAAGAGTTATGGATAACATTCTAATGGGTATCCAGAATGAAAAATGTGCAGTCTACATGGATGATATTATAATTTACAGCAGTACTATTCATGAACATATATCCAGACTTCGAGAAGTATTTGCCAGACTCAGAAAAGCTAACTTAAAAATACAGCCAGATAAATGTGAATTCTTAAGAAAAGAAGTCGCTTATCTCGGACACCTGATAACAAAAGACGGAGTAAAACCAAATCCAAATAAAGTTACGGCAATTAAAGAATTTCCAATTCCAACTAATACAAAAGAAGTAAAATCATTTTTAGGACTTTCCGGATATTACAGAAGATTTATTCCAGATTATGCCAAAGTATCAAAACCATTGACCACATTACTAAAGAAAGATACTCCTTTTGTTTTTGACCTACACTGTCAAAAAGCATTTGATACATTAAAGGATTATCTAACAAAAGAACCTATTCTTATCTACCCAAACTTTGAGGAACCTTTGGTCCTAACTACGGATGCATCTATGTTTGCAATAGGAGCAATTTTATCTCAAGGTCCAATTGGAAAAGATTTACCAATAGCTTTTGCATCCAGAACATTATGTCCAGCTGAAACCAAATATAGTGTTATTGAAAGAGAACTATTAGCAATTGTCTGGGCAGTGAAACACTTCAGACCATATTTGTATGGAAGAAAATTTAAACTTGTAACCGACCATAGACCACTGACATGGTTAGGTTATTCTCAATAAAAGATCCAGGCTCAAGACTTGCCAGATGGAGACTCAAATTGGAGGAATATGACTATGAAATCCTGTATAAACCTGGAAGAATAAACAAAAATGCTGACGCCTTAAGCAGAATTAAAATTAATCATTTTAAACAAGTTACAGCATTTAATAAGAAAACTCAGGAAGAACCAGAATCCTCTTCCACAGAAATAGACGAAAATGAAACTCAACTAATGTCACCTCAAACTATGGAAAACGAATTCAAAAGATTTTGGGAACTATACCACGTAAAATCTTTAATTGACTACTCAAAAATTAGATATACAAATGATCAACTCCTGGATAAAGATCACAAGAATATAATCATTATTTTTCAACAAGATAAACTAACAGATTTACACTATAAAATTATGGAAGATTTCCATGAGGATCACCCAAGCTTTAACGATGACAAAATAAATATTTTGAATTCTAAAACCTCAAATAAAAGGAAATATTATCTCATAACTTTACCCTTTGTAATGGAAGATGCTATAGCTATACTATTTAAAGCCTTGGTTAGTTCACAACACGAGATAGATGAATCAAAAACATATTATGTAGAAAACAATGTTGACCTACCATTTTTAGAAATGCTATGTTTTATTTTTGCTGACAAAGATTTAAAAATTGTTATATGTCAAAATATTGTAAATACTCCACAACAGGATGAAATCCCAATAATCATGGACCAATATCACTCTGGAAAAAGGCACTTTCACAGAGGAGTTAATGAAACAATAAGAAGACTTAAAGAAAAATACAACTGGACAGGACTCAGCAAAGATGTTGAGAATTTTATAAAGAAATGTGAAATCTGCCAGAAAAATAAAGTTATGAGGAAAAACATGGATAACCCACTAGTTATTACGGAAACACCAAAGACCGCATTTGAAAGAATAAATATTGACATTCTAGAAATTCCAGAAAAAAACCATATCCTAACTATAAGAGACGAACTCACTAAATTTATTCAAGCATACCCACTAATGGACAAAACCTCAAAATCCGTAGTAAACACTTTATTACTCTATTTCCAACACTATGGAACACCTTTAAGGATACATTGCGACTTTGGAAGAGAATTTAACAACCAATTAATGAAAGACTTATGTAATCTCTACAACATAAAATTAACATTCTCTAGTGTAAACCACCCCCAATCAAATGGCTCATTGGAAAGATTCCATGCCACTCTTCTAGAAATGATACGAGTAATGCCTACTGAAGACCCAAATGAACACCCCTTACAATTATTGCCATATGCTTGTATATGTTACAATAATTCTGTAAATAAGACAACTGGATTTACACCATATGAACTAATATTTGGACATACATCTACCAGACCTCCAGAAACCCTTTACCACGAAAAGGAACTTGTTTCAAAATATATAAGAGACCTAAATGCCAGAATTAAACACTACTATGACCTTGCCAGGCAAAGAACAATACAATCAAAAGAAAAAGCTAAAAGAAGATTCGACGAACACGTAAAAAGAGATAATGCAGATTACAAAGTTGGTGATAAAGTTTATGTAAAGGAATCACAAATTAAAGGAAAACTCGCTAACAAATTCAATGGTCCTTTTATAATTAATCAAAGAAATTCATCTAAATTCAGCAACACTAGAAAATTTACAAACGAAACAAACAACTAAAGTAAATTATGATAGACTAAAACCATACTATGATGACGTAATAATTAAACCAGATGATAAAAACGCTATAGAAGAAAATAATGATTAAAATTTTTTCATTTCAGATTTTTAATTATGCTCTCCAATACGCTTGCTCTATCAAGACAAAGGAATGATAATTATCACTATACACTCAAACCTATCGAAAATAATGTCGGATTATATTTTCAAAGAGAAACTAAACTAAAAGTCTCTAATGATAAATGGACACTTCTAGTCTACAAAGACACAAGAAGACTAAAAGAATTATATGATAGTAATAACAACATTTTACAAAGCATAAAAACTATGCTAAATAGTAACAATAATTACATGAAAAATGTGTATGTCGATTTAAAAACACACATCAGTTTGCTTGGACAAATATCCAAAGATATAGAAGATAAATTTGAAGAACTGGAACTAGATGTTTCAACAAGACCAAGAAGAAGACGTGGCTTAATCAACGCTGCAGGAAGCATTTGGAAATTTATTACTGGAAACTTAGACTCTTCAGATGGAGAATATTATAATAACTGTATAAACAAAATTGAGAAAGACGAACACGAACTTGAAACTCTAATGAAAAAGCAAATAATGGTAACAACTTCAGTGATCAAGAGCTTTAATGAAACCTTACGAAAACTTCAAATTGACGAAGAAACTTTTAACAAAAACCTAAAGAACATAGAAAAAAACATTCTCAATATATGGGATGAAGTTGAACTATTAGAAAGTAAGCTACGGCTTATAACTGTTTGTCAACATTTAATGGAATCTTATTCTTTCATAGAAGAACAATTAAATGACATCTTAAACGCTGTCACTTTCGCGAGACTAAATATAATTCATACTTCTATCATTACCCCAAAAGACTTAGTATCAGCATTAGGAAAAGTAGCTCAAAACCTTCAAAAGAATAATTTACCCCTTTCCCCTAGAGAAGCTAAGGTTGCTACGTATTTAGATATCATTGAGTTAGCAGCATTCCAAACAGTGGATAAATTAGTATTTGTTTTGGATATTCCTTTAGTTGAACCCGACTTGTACACAGTTTATCGATTATACCCTATTCCAACTAAAGATAATCGAACTAAGCTTCATTATATTCTACCAACCATCCAAAAATACATAGCGAAAGGTGATGATTCAGATCAGTTTATTCCGTTATCTGATATTGAACATTGTAAAGAAGTAATGATTAATATTAAGCTTTGTAAAAACTTGTATTCATACCCAATTGATTCTAATGCTATTTGTGAAGCGCAACTTCTCAAAACGCAACAATTTAATAGTCTTCCCAAAAATTGCGAAGTAATTTCAATGTACGCACAAGACTATAAGGTACAATTGTTAAAACCAAATATGTGGTTATTGGTGATTGCCGATCAAACTCCAATAACAATTAAATGTGAAAATATTGATCCAAAATCAGAAATAATCGATACTAACACAATTATGACGTTACAACCCAGCTGTTCAGCATTTGTTGGAACTACAAGAGTTCAAGCTTCAATGACAAAAGTTTCAGAATGGCACTATAACTATTCTAATACAATTCAAATACCTTTTAATTGTTGTTCTAATTTGCCAGATAATGTTCATAAAAACTTAGACTTATAACCACTTAAAATCGGTGACCTAAATCTCGAAGATTTAGAAATTGCTAAACATAAATTGGATCAATATTCTAGAGATATAGATGACCTAATCAATGAACCTTTAATTCAGAAATATACGCCATGGTTCACTTATGTTTCTATAACTTTAATAATACTCGTAATAATTGTATACATTTTCCGAAAATGTCAAAAACGTAGGCGAATGATTGGAATCAGTATTGATCAATCCAACCCTCCATATCCACCTTCTCCAAAACCTGGAATATCGTTATTAGGAAAACGACTTTCCAAAATGTTACCGCGAAGACGTCCAAGCATTCGTCTCGGTGAACCAATTGATGAAAGTGAAACCTTCGAAATCATGAATACAAACATAAATAAGAATTGCGCATAAAAATTTAAAAATAACTATCTATATTATCTACATTTATCATGATTCGATTATCATTTCTTTATTATTGTATCTTACGCTTTCTATATATTATTGCTTATTGTACTTTATTATACACTGTTCTTAAAAGTTACTGCACTGAATAGCACTAACTTTTTATTATAAGAGGGAGCTGTTATATCCCAAATATCCTATGTAATATTAAGAATTATTAGTCGCTTATCTGTAACAGGATGCAGGTGTTTATCAAAATATCAAGTTTCACGTTATCTCAAATTCTTGCTGACCCATATGGGAACGAATCCAGTATTGCAACGTATTGTGCAATATTACGAGACTTTTCTAGAAACTCTATTACGATAACAAAAGAATATAAATACCTCCATCTAAAAGCGCTGCACCAGTTTAGACAAATTAGACCGCTTGTAAAGTTAAAACTTTGAAAGTTCGAAAACCAAATAAAAAATGTATTTGTTAGTCGTGTAACTAAATAAAGTGTTTTTTAAAAAGAAGTTTTTGTCGGCCACGATCTAACATATATATATATATATATATATATATATATATATATATATATATATATATATATATATATACAGGGTGGTCCGTAATGAATGCGCCAAAAAGCAAACCTAGATTAATCTCGTGAAAATAATGATATTGAGCCAAATATGTCTTAATCAAATGTTGCTCATTAATGAGATACAGGGTGTTAAAGTCCAGTTCTCAGAATTGTTATTTCTTTATAGCTCAAGTCGTTTTTGAGATATCGACATGAAAAATGGGAATCGGGGGTTTTCAGGGATGGGGAATACGATGGTATTCCATTTATTGACATAACATGTAGAGGGCGCTAGTTACACCTTATACACTCATTATTTCATGCCATAACTTTCTTATTAGTACCGTTCTTTTATTTTTTATTGAAAATTTTGAAAGAGTGACGTTTTCTAAGAAAAAAAGGTATACTACATTTACTTCGATTAAATAAGCCGTTTTCGAAATATTTGCATTTATTTGTTCTATTGCATAGTCAAAAAATATTAAACATTAAAACCGAGATAACAGACTTGACTAACGAATAATGAATTGATCATGCACAAATAGCAAAAAATTACTTCAACAAATGTGAAAAATGTCCACCATTCACTTCTATGCATTTTCTGAATCCCTTCACCAAGTAGCGTCGTACTTGGAATAAAGTTCCTGGCTTATTCCTGATAACATTGGTGGAACCATTAATTTGTTGCAAAAGTTGCTCACGGGTACGGATTTCTTCGGTGTACAATAAAGATTTGATAAAACCCCAAAGGAAGAAATCCAAAGGATTAAGATCCGGGCTACGCGGCGGCCATGGAATTTCATTGCCACGATCAAACCATCTATGAAGCAGCCATTCATCTAGATAGTTGCGAACTGCAACTGGTTAATGGTAACCATTACTTGCAGTTTCTTCAAAATGTTTTGCGGGATCTACTCGATGATATACCCTTAAATTTACGACAAAACATGTGGTTTATGCACGATGGTGCTCCACCACATTATCCAGTTGCAGTTCGCAACTACATATCTAGATGAATGGCTGCCTCATAGATGGTTTGGTCGTGGCAGTGAAATTCCATGGCCGCCGCCTAGCCCGGATCTTAATCCTTTGGATTTCTTCCTTTGGGGTTTTATCAAATCTTTATTGTACACAGAAGAAATCCGTACCCGTGAGCAACTTTTGCAACAAATTCATGGTACCACCAATGTTATCAGGAATAAGCCAGGAACTTTATTCCAAGTACGACGCTACTTGGTGAAGGGATTCAGAAAATGCATAGAAGTGAATGGTGGACATTTTTCACATTTGTTGAAGTAATTTTTTGCTATTTGTGCATGATCAATTCATTATTCGTTAGTCAAGTCTGTTATCTCGGTTTTAATGTTTAATATTTTTTGACTATGCAATAGAACAAATAAATGCAAATATTTCGAAAACGGCTTATTTAATCGAAGTAAATGTAGTATACCTTTTTTTCTTAAAAAACGTCACTCTTTCAAAATTTTCAATAAAAAATAAAAGAACGGTACTAATAAGAAAGTTATGGCATGAAATAATGAGTGTATAAGGTGTAACTAGCGCCCTCTACATGTTATGTCAATAAATGGAATACCATCGTATTCCCCATCCCTGAAAACCCCCGATTCCCATTTTTCATGTCGATATCTCAAAAACGACTTGAGCTATAAAGAAATAACAATTCTGAGAACTGGACTTTAACACCCTGTATCTCATTAATGAGCAACATTTGATTAAGGCATATTTGGCTCAATATCATTATTTTCACGAGATTAATCTAGGTTTGCTTTTTGGCGCATTCATTACGGACCACCCTGTATATATATATATATATATATATATATATATATATATATATATATATATATATATATATATATATATATTATATATATATATATATATATATATATATATATATATATATATATATATATATATATATATATATATATATATATATATATATTATATATATATATATATATATATATACATATAAACCACCTTTAAGAAGCCAAAAATGCCATGTTCTGCAGATACTAGGAAGCCCACAGTGGTTTTAGGAAGCCCGATTCGGGCTTCTTAAAAAATTAGCATGTATTAAGCACAACCATGCCATATATATACTACCACGCGATTTTCCGAAAATTTTGTGGGGCTTCATAAAATCGATACAATATCTCAAAACATGTACCTTTAGTTCAAACGACTTGCCAGTAGGGGGAGATTGACTTTAGCAGTATATGTACTTAATATATGACACCGATTTTAGCCAGCCCAGTATGCCTTACGTATTATAAGAAGCCCTCTAAAACTGGCAACATTGTTTAGATCGCCGTTATTATATTCTTTTCTTGTTTTAATTTTAATAATCGTATAACTCTCTATGTGTTGGGTTATGAAGAGAGGAAAGAGAGAAAAGTTGAAAGAAATGCCATGAGTTTGGATTGCGTTATAAAAAAACCGCCATTATTTTATCATTAGGGTCCTATTACGCGGAATATGCTCTCTTGTATGGGGAAAACGTTAATAGTTTATTGGTATTTATAAAATAAATCGGTCAACATTCGAAGTTAGGTGCTGGATTTTTTAACAAAATTTCTATCGCTTATAACTTTTTATTTTGTATTTAAAAGGTTTTAATGCTTTTTTACTTCCAAAGTAGTAACAAGTTTTTAAAGACTCGCCATGAGTGGAAATATTTAGACATATTGGGCCTATAGAGGAAGTGACATGCTGTAATTGTGTACCGGTTGGCCAAACAATATTATACAAATATTCTTCTATACGTAGAGAAAACTGTGTAAGATTTTCACTTTTTTATTTAAAAAATGCATGGAATGTTTCGTAGCGCTGCTACTTCGTCAAGTGCGGCTAACAAACTTACAAATGAGAATTGTTCTTAAATAGTTTTGTACCTAAAATTGGTTATCTGATTAACATAATTTTACAGTGATATAATTTTATTTAGGTGAATTTTATTGTTAATATTTATAACAAAATTATCGAATAATAAAATAAATTATTAAAATAAGTTGAATAATGGTGATTTATCTATGTCTAGTTGGTCATTTAAGATTTGGTTTTTCTTTTTTAGTCTGTTATTTCTTCTGTCCATGTTCTAAGATGTACAGTTTTTACCTTTATTTTCTATATTTCTAACTTTAAAATATTCATTAAAGTTATGATTATATGTCAAAAGATGTGTTGCATATGCTGAATTATGTTTTTCATATAAAAAAATAACTTTAGTTACAAAATTTGTAACTAAAGTTACATTTGTAACTAAAGTTACGTTTTGTAACTTAAGTTACTTTTCTAAAGTAACAGTTACAAGTTACTTCGTAAAAGTAACTAGGTACAAGATACTGTTAAGGTATTTAAAAAAGGAACTAAGTTACAGTAACTAAGTTACATTCAAGTAACTTAGATATTTTCAAGTAACTTAGTTAGTAGTTATTCCCAGCTCTGCATGCACTAAAAATTACAGACTCATAATTAAAATTTTTAACTTGATGATTTTATCTGCGATACGAATCGTCGCAGTGAAAAACAACTACTTCATCTTAGAGGTCTAGCGTTCCTAAAATGGTAAATTTATTTCTCGATATTATGAAAAATCAAATCGTCAGTTTTAGGGTTTTGCAGAATTTTACCGACGATAAATAAAACTTTTAAATTTAGTTTTAAATTTAACTACGTATTATAATTGTGCTGTCTAAAACTTCACAACAATCGAGATCCCAATGGAGAGCATTGAATAAAATAATGTATAATAGTTATTTATGATATAAGTGTTAAAAGTACAATTTTACGGCACGAATTTGAAAGTTTGCAGAATGAGCGAAGCGAATTCTGCAATTCAAATGAGTGCCTTAAAAGTACTTTTAACACAAATATCATACAAAATTTTTTCTACAAACGCCAATAAAAAACAAAAACACAATTACAATTTTTAGAAAGTTTAACATATTGGAAACACATAGTTTTAAGTAGCATCGTAGATATAATATAAAATTATTAAGTTGACATTTGTCAAAAAAACCAACAACCATTGTTGGAGTCGTAGTTGCCATAGTACATTTTTAAGGCATCTGCGGCGTGTTAAAAAATGCATTTTTAGCACGTTTTATTAAGTTGACATTTGTCAAAAAAACCAACAACCATTGTTGGCGTCGTAGTTGCCATAGTATTACTTTTAACACTAGTGCTATAAAGTACTTTTAACACTAGTGCTATAAAGTACTTTTAACACTAGTGCCATAAAGTAACATTTTTAAGGCATCTGCGGCGTGTTAAAAAATGCGTTTTTAACACGTTTGTAGAAAAATATTTTTATGGTAAAAATAAATAAATTATTATTAGCTTCTGGGAAGGTATTTTTTATTCCGAAGATTTTCTGATTTCAACTAAAGTGCATGTTTTCGATCATTTTAAGGGCATATAAGACATTCTAAGACATTCTAGTGTCTGTCTGTCATCTCATCAATTTGACACCTCTCTGCATCCGACAGTCCTAAACCAATTTCAACAAAATTTTCGTGAAAACTATATCCTGTAAAGCCACATCCTTACGAGCTGATAATAGAATTAAAATTCTGAAACCTCGAGTTTTGTGATGGTGGTCGCTTTTTTCCTATAATTATGTAAAGAAAACCTAATTTGAGCACAGTGTTTTTAACGGAAGGAAAAAGGGGTAATTGAAAATTTATAATGTATGTCAATTTAGGTTTTTGGGGTTAAGACATTTCAGAACAAGTCAAATAAAATTTTGTAGCCGAAAATGTAGGAAGGTTTTTGATCTTTTATTCAGTACAGTTTATTCTTAACCAACAATTTTTAAGATGCTGCTCGTTTTGTTAAAATATTTATTTTATTGTTTTATACTTTTCTCAATTTCAGTACTTATACCTGTAAAAGAACTTATTTTTTCGAAATGAATATTATAATAATTCCAAGACTTTACTTTTAACCCAAAAAACAGACCCAAAACAAGCAGGGAGTCCTGCGTTTCATGAAAAAAAAAATATTTTCCTACTTCGTTGAAAATGGAATGGAATTTTGGATGATTTGTGCACGATTTAGAAAGCGCAAAATCCTACTTTGCGCACGATTGCAGAAAAAGATTTTTTAAAATTTTTACAAGCTTATAACGATTGGTATATTGTTTTACTCTGAGGTATCGTTTTATTTTCTTAATATTTAGCAGTTAATCAATTTACAATTAGTTTAGTAGCTTTATTAATGTAATATTTTAGTAAAAATTGACAGATTTTAAAATATTTTCTAAAAATATTTTTTCTTTAAAAGAACATCAAATAAAAAAAAATATAAGAAGTACATGTACATAGACCATTCTAACACTTGCCCCTTTAGAAGACGTGCTGCAAGTTGCTTGTTTTCTAGCATAGCTTACGCGCTAAAATCATACTTTATAAAACTTGTATTTACTTGTACTTACTCTTTTCACCATTGACCCAATCAAACCCAATCAAACTTGTATTTACTTGTACTTACTCTTTTCACCATTGAGTGTATTCACATCACATCCTTTTACTACACCCCTTCTGTAAAAAGTATAGAAAGTGTTTCGAAAATCAAATGGAGGACAAACTCCGTATTCATCTTAATTATTCTTTTTCTTTTGACAAACCACATAGTCAGAAAAAAGGAATGAAATGGAACAAATTTTTTTCAAGTAAATATTTAAAAAATAATAACAACAAAAATCACGGAAACTGGCGATTCGCTCTAGTGGACAGTGGACACCCACCTTTGTACTTTGGAAAGTTGAAGTATTTTATTGCTTTTAATAATACCAGTTTCTACTCGTTTTCCATAATTTTTTTTTAATAAAGCGCCCCCTCCATTGAACCCGTTGCGTTTTCTGCAATTATTATTTAGCCATTTAGGTTACAATAATTGTTGACGAACCGTGAGTTAACCTGCTGCAATTATATTTTCGAAAAATTTTAATTGTACGGAGTTTTAATCATTATTTATATCGTATCATAACGCCAAATAGACCTACTTTTTTCATTAGAGCGCCAGGTGTACTACGCCCTTAGCAAAAGTTATTTAGTTATATAACAGACTAAAAGATGTACATATAATATGTAATTTAGGAAGTTTGGAAAATGCAAATATTGCTATTATTTATATTATCTAAAATATTACAAAAATTTAGTTTACAAAAATGGAGCGCCTGATTGTGCCCCTGTGAAATTGTGCCCAGGGCGACCGTCCCTTTTGCCCCCCCCCCCCGGCGCTGGTGTAAACCAAAACTAATTTGACACATATTTAAAAGGTTAGTTATGGACACAAGGAGGATCAAATGGGACACAAAATGATAATTTCAAAAAATATAGTTCTATGCTGAGTCCTGGCTTTTAGAGGACAATAAATTAAAATATCATAATTTTAGTTTCATTGGTGTTAATATATGCATCTTTGGAAAAAAGTTTATCTGAAAAGTTTGGTAGACCAACATAATACATACAGGGACCTGCAATAGTGCGTCAGGCTTCCATAGCTCCTACACGAATTAAGTTAGGAATTTCATTCATATGGTGACTTATACTGTATTACAGGCTGCATTTTAGGAAAATATTTTCGCATACACAGGGCGGACCAAGAAAGTGTGATAACATAAAGTTGTATTTTTTTTAATGGGACACCCCGTGTTTTTTTGCATATTTAGGTTTGTATTAGTGTCCTTCATAATTGCCTAAAATTTTATTTAATTTGCTTCGGTACTTTAAGAGCAATAAATTAAAAACTAAAAAAAAAAAGTTTTGCAGCCCTGGAAAAAAGATAAAAAAAAACAATCTAAAAGCATTTTTTACCACGGCATTGTGTGAGATTTATAACAAGGGGGCTAGAAAGACCATGAATTAAATAGTTTTTACCTACTTCATACAGGGTGTTCACAATAAGATTTTAAAAATGACACATTTTAAACTAATTTTTCTCAAGTTTTTTAAATGGAACACCCTGTATGTTATTTTACCATTTGATGAAGAATTTCAAAACAAATATTTTTTGTAATTGCAATTTATTTCAAATTCCAAACCGTTTTCAAAATATTTATCAAAAATCATAAATGTCGCTATTCGTAATAAAGTTTTATGAACAAAATAGCTACGCGGCCATGGAAAAACAAGCACTTTATTTTAAAAGATGTTCGAAATGTCTTCCATCTTGTTCAAGGCATTTACCAATTCTCGCTTGAAAGACCCTTTCCACATTTCTGAGCATTGCAGGTGTAATTGTGGCAAACGCGTCAATAATTCTATGTCGCATGTTTTGTTCGGTTGTTGGAGGTTCCCTATAAACGAGGTCTTTTACATGCCCCCATAGAAAAAAATCAAGTTTTGTTAGGTCGGGCGACCTCGCAGGCCATCCAACTGGTCCTCCTCTTCCAATCCAGCGATTTTCGTACTCATTATTTAACAGGGCTCTGACTTGTTGCGAAAAATGGGCTGGGGCTCCATCCTGTTGTAACCACATATTTTGTGCCTGGATGTTTGGAGGTATATTCTGAAGCAATCCTGGTAAGTCGTTTTCCAAAAATTCCAAGTACATTTGACCGTCAAGAACGGATATATTCAAATATTTTGAATTATAAAATATGCGGGCTTCGTATAATCGGAAGTGTATCAAAGATATGGATCCTGGGGCATCCTAAAGATATTTCATATTAAAACACATGCAAAAATCGTTAGAACGTTAAAAAATGCTATGGCAACGCCGCAGGCTTCTTAAAATCGGGGAGTTATATACGGTATATACTTTTGGGCTTCTTAATAGCCGTACATTTAGCGGGACTCGTAATAACTTAGATATCTAAAAATAAATGTATCTCATATAAACCTATCATACTAACAAAGGTGAACATTTTATTTAACATTAAAACATAAATTCCTTAGATATACAGCCGTAGTCGCCGTTTAAGAGTGGGCTGCCCCTCACCTGTAGTATGTGCTGGGCTTCGTATCATGCATTAGGTATGTATATATATATATATATATATATATATATATATATATATATATATATATATATATATATATATATATATATATATATATATATATATATACAGGGTGTAACTAAATAAGTGTAAAACATTTAAGGGGGTGATTCCTCGTCGAAAAAAAGATAGGATCTTTCATATAAAGAAACTTTATTGGAGCATCCCTTATTAAGATACAGCCCCTTAAAGGGGGTACATAAAATTTGTTTAACAATTTTTTTCACAAGCACTAAAAAAGTTACAATATTGAAATTAACCTGACATTTTCTACTACCAAAAAGACACTTAACCAGTGATTTATTTGGTTTACTCCATGGTTGTAAGGGGTGGAAAACGCAACCCCTAAAATTTATTTCCAATGCAACTTTTTGTCTTATTATTTAAAAATTTATTTCCGATAGCCTGTTTCATTCTAAACAAAAAATGTCTCTTTAATTTTTTGCCCAAAATAAACCAGTTCGCAGCAAAAAATTATTTTACGATCAAGATACATATCGCCATGAAACGAAAATACTAAACTAATTTATCTAGTAGGTATCAAGCTGTCAGTTTGTAAATTTTTGAAATTGAAGTAATACTAATTGTGTATTGTTGTTCTGTTCTTAATTTGTTACTGTAATAATTCACTTGTTATTAAAATGGCATACACAAATGAGGAAATGGCTGATATGCATTACGTTTACGGTCTGTCGCAGGGGAATGGGTTAGAAGCTTCTAGAAGATATGCTGAAATGTATCCTCAACGGCAGCATCCTTCACATAGAATATTTGCCCGACTTCAACAACGATTACGAGAATATGGTTCATTCGACAAAAGAACGCAGGATTGTGGTCGCCATCGAGAAGTAAGAACACCACAGCTTGAGGAGGCAGTACTTAATTTGATTGAAGAACAACCTACTACCAGTACTAGAAAGATTGCTTTCCAGCTAAATGTTGATCATATGACGGTATTTCGAATTTTAAAGGAACAACTCTTATACCCTTACCATCTGCAACGAGTACAGGCACTGTTACCGCGAGACTTTCCGAACCGTCTTGAATTTTACAATTGGATGCTGGAAATGATTAGAAGAAATCGTGACTTTCTGAAGACGATCGAATTCACAGACGAATGTAATTTTTCTCGGGACAAGATTATTAATTTTCATAATTACCACATATGGGCTGATGAAAACCCTCACGCTATTGTCGAAACTAACCATCAAGAACAGGTTTCTCTTAACGTGTGGGCCGGAGTTATTGGGGATTATTTAATTGGGCCTCATTTTCTACATCCTCGATTAAATGGTGAGGCATACGTTCAATTTTTAAGAGAAGTGCATCCCGTACTGCTGGAGGAAGTTCCTTTGGGCGTTAGAAGGGATATGTATTTTATGCATGATGGGGCTCCCGCCCATTTTAGTCAAGTAGCACGTCAGCATTTAACTGAGACATATGCAAATCAGTGGATAGGTCGAGGAGGACCACAGAATTGGCCCGCTCGATCTCCGGATCTCAATCCTCTCGATTTCTCTACTTGGGGCCATTTACAGCATTTGGTTTATCGTACTCCTGTTCGCGATGTAGAGGACTTAAGAAACCGCATAATCGATGAGTGCAGGGTAATAAGAGATACTCCAGGAATATTTCAGCGAATACGTGGCTCAATGCGCCGACGTCTAGATGCATGCGTAATGTCTGAAGGTAGACATATTGAACATTTAATATGATTTATAAATGTTGTATGTTTTGTTATTAATAAATTAGTTTTGTTTGTTCCCCTTTAATCATTTAATGCAGGTAGTAACTACAAAATAACAATAAACCCAGTTCGCATTTATGACGATGTATCTCTGTAGTTGTTCGTAAAATAATTTTTTGCTGCGAACTGGTTTATTTTGGGCAAAAAATTAAAGAGACATTTTTTATTTAGAATGAAACAGGCTATCGGAAATAAATTTTTAAATGGTAAACAAATAATAAGATAAAAAGTTGCATTGGAAATAAATTTTAGGGGTTGCGTTTTCCACCCCTTGCAACCATGGGGTAAACCAAATAAATCACTGGCTAAGTGTCTTTTTGGTAGTAGAAAATGTCAGGTTAATTTCAATATTGTAACTTTTTTAGTGCTTGTGAAAAAAATTGTTAAACAAATTTTATGTACCCCCTTTAAGGGGCTGTATCTTAATAAGGGATGCTCCAATAAAGTTTCTTTATATGAAAGATCCTATCTTTTTTTCGATGAGGAATCACCCCCTTAAATGTTTTACACTTATTTAGTTACACCCTGTATATATATATCAGGGGTGGCCAACCGGTTGATCGCGATCGACTTATCGATCGCGGCTATTAGTCCAGTCGATCGTGGCAAGGCAAAAAATATAAATACGAAGAACAGACTGTTGTGTACTGAACTATGCTGTTTCATTTAAGATTTCAAGAAGTATGTAATTGGTAGATCGCACAGGGTGTCGTCAGTGAACAGTAGATCTTGGGTCTAACCAAGTTGGCCACCCCTGATATATATATATATATATATATATATATATATATATATATATATATATATATATATATATATATATATATATATATATATATATATATATATATATATATACAGGGTGTTATGGAAATCATTTAATATATTGGAATGGGTGACTCCTGGGATGGTCTACAGACATATCTAATACTTTTTTTTTCTTAAATCGAACATTTTTAAAATTTTCAAAAATACCCTAAAACCAGTCTATATTCGCCGCATCTGGCTGATCGTACACAAGGCGCTTGACGGAAATTTGCGCGCGAAAAACTTTAAACAAATGAATTTGTTGAAACGTTGTCAGACGTATAAATCTTTAAGGAGAATTTATTTTCTGTTTTTAAGCGTAATTTAAGACATTTAAGAATTTTTTAACCTCTTCCTACGAAGAAACTAAAAAAAAATAGTAAAAAGGCACTGCGAAATCAATCATTTTTGTCAGTAGACTTAGTTTTAAGTAATATTTAAGACTCTCTATATTACGTTATTAATGAAATAAGCGTTATTGTTACTAGCTTAAACTTTCTGCCAAGGAAAAGTTGAAAATCAAAACGAAAATACTAATTGAGCACAACTACATAGTACTTACTTCAAAAGTATAATTAGATCCGCTAAATTAGTTTTGCACCGGGAAACGTTACCATAATACGTAAATATTATTAGTGTTTTAAATTAAATTTTAGTTTTCAACCCTATTACGCTACTCACTCAAAGAAACTAGATAAAACTGATCAAAATATTGGTTAAGAACGGATCGACGAAGACCATTTTCTAGGTAGTGAAAAGAAATTACATTATTTAAAACTTTAAACGAAAAAAAAATTAAAACATTCATTGGGTAGCTTGTGTGCTGTTGAAAAACTTAAATATGGCGCATCCTGACATCAAGAAATGATTCTCTGTCCATCTTTCTTCGTCATGATACCGTGTATCACGTCTCTTTGTCACTTCCTGTGTTAGCGTGTTGATGCGGTAGCTGGCGCTGATTTGGCGCGAAAATTTAAAAAAGGAAAAATAATTTATAATAATAATTTTAAATCAGTCACCTCGGCAGGACTACGTCGCCTTATTTGGCAACGTTTCTCCATATACTCAATGTTTAACCTAAAAATCAAAGTATTAAGATTAAATGAGACAGTGTTGCCCAATGGTCTGACTAGGTCATGACTTGATCGCTGATTTAAAAATGGCTTTTGTAAAATAATAGCCATATATTGGCGTTTACCAAGCAACACAATTTTGGTAACCTGGTATAGGTCAGTCTCTCTTCAACGATATGGAAATAAAAGAGATAGAAAAATCACCACGTCGTAACCTGGTAAACGCCATATGCCAAATGAGTGATGTGTCAAAATGAATTGAAGGTTGAAGGACTCAACCTGTATTAGTATTCGTTGGTTGAAGGCAAACATCTGTATTTACGTTAACCTGTATTTGTCGCGTTTTGGTTTATTTACATTTTGCTATGTTTTTTAGCGTATAAAAGTGTTAAAACAATTCGTATTCGTTGGTTAAAACTGTTTGTTGCGATTGTAAGGTGTACTACACGTTTATAAGAAATGTTTACAAGAAAATGCCATTAACCTGTTGTGGAAGTCGCTTCAAAATGAATGAAGATGGGTTGGTTTTTATTCTGTACGTAGAGTCTTAAATAACAAGGTTTTAACCCATTTAAATGAATTATTAGGCAGGCATAGGATGGTTAACTAGTATAATAAGAGACAATCCTAAATTAAGGAAGTTTCCAGTACATCTTTAATAACAGGTAAAACACTTTAAGACACGTTTTCGTTTACATTTAACTGTCTCTCACAGTTTTAAACCTTTATATACCTAGAAACTGTTTTTGTTAAACTTATATAGTCTGTATCAAGACTAGTGAATAAGTATGTATACCAAAAGACAAAAGTACACCAGTTACAATTTTACATTTAATTTTAGAAACACCTAAGTACTGCTCTGAAGGATGGGAATCATCCAGATGCAATTATTTTACTATGGGACTATCAAAAGTAAACAAGATGCAGTTAACAGAGGAGAGAGAAACGGAGATTTGAAACGAAATTTTCAGAGGTAAGTAAATTTACGAGTCTGTAACATTAGATTTTGGTGTAATTTATTAGATGGGCAAAGAATGTAAAATATTATTTTTGCATTTTGCATTAGGTTTGTTCCAATTGAAAAGTTCACAGTTCAGAACTGCTTGGAATCCATGCGAGAACTTATTGTTCTAGAATCGACTTGACTAGTGTTGGAACGATTTAGAACTGGTTGAGAATTTTGTTTGTTTATCCAAACCTATAAAATCACAAAAAAATACCTGTTTGAAAATATTGCCGCTTTTATTAATATAATTAATATAAATTATTTCAACAAGAAATGGAAGAAAAATTGCTGTGTTCTTCTATTACTAATTTGATTAATAACAAAAATAAAATAAGTGAAGTCAGATAGCACGTTAAACTGATTCAGAATTATCTTGGAACTTTAAGACCGCTTCAGAACTAGCTTGGAACACAATTCACTCGTTCTAGGAACATTGCACTATAAATTCTTACTTTCAGATTCACTAAGAAGGTTTAAGATTTAGTACTGGTTTAAATTAAGATCCTATAGTTGATCAGTTATGTTTTGACACGTTTTTGTCCTGTCATTGTTAATAAGTCGTCATTAAAAACTTGTGAATTATTCTGATATTTTAGCGATTTGCTTGGTTTTCAAATGATTTTCATCTTGGAACGAGTTGCTGTAATGAATTTAGTTGTATTTTGTATTATTGTTGAAAGTACGTACTAAAATTGTCCTTTTCTTGACAAATTTGCGAAAAAGCTCAGAAATAAGTTCATAGTATAAAACTTAGCAGCCAGATTCTCCAACGCTAGTCCGGTCTAATTTGACAACCAAAAGTTTTAAACTGACAAGTGTAAGAATAAGACAACTAAGTTTTATAATGTGAATTTATATCCGAGCTTTTTCGCAAATTTAGACAGAAAAGGGCAATTTTAGTACGTACTTTCGACAATAATAGAACTAAGTTCATTACAGCAACTCGTTCCAAGACGAAAATCATTTGGAAACCATGCAAATCGCTGAAATATCAGAACAATTCTTAAGTTTTTAATGACGACTTATTAACAATGTCAGGACAAAAACCTGTCAAAACATAACTGATCAACTATAAGATCTTAATTTAAACCAGTACTAAATTTTAAACCTTCTTAGTCAATCTGAACGTAGATGTCTTGTTCTTACACTTGTCAGTTTAAAACTTTTGGTTGTCAAATTAGACCAGACTAGCGTTGGAGAATCTGGCTGTTAATTTTTAAATCGACTTGTAAAGTGACAGTAAAATAGCTTTGCGCAAACTCAGTAAACTTCTGAACTTTTGTTGCAACAAACCTAATATAATACCTGTATTAAATAAAAAACAATATTTTGACAATTATTTTGTCATTCTCAAGTTATTGTTTAGTAAATAATTCTATTTTTTATTTACAGCGAAGAAATGTACCTCACATCTGGGAGAGTCTGTCAAAGGGAGGATAGAGAGTGGTGTTACTTTTTGTTTTTTGTATTTAGATTTTTGTGAAGGATAACCCATCTTTATAGAAATTTCACTATGTTGGATAAAAAACTGTAATAAACGATATTCCTGATTTTTATTTTTTTTGTTCAAAAATTGCATCAGCTCAGTTTTACCAATAAGTTAACTTCCCTTACTTTACTTAACATTTTTTGAAAATAAAACATCTAAAGTTTTATGTTGTTTGTTACAAAATAGGAGCTTGAGCTATTGTGTATAGATAAAGGTATTCCTACCTTTTCATGCTTTTTATTAAACTAGATATAATGGCTAGAAACCTTGGTCACTACCTGTGGATGGTGAAATTTCAAAGTTGTATATCTCTGTTCCTACTTACAGGAACCGTACCACATTTGCAGGTTTTAATAGTGAGCCCACTGAGAATGTTCTGGTAAACCCAAGCAAAAATTCAACTTTTTTTCGCTAATTCAAAACTTTTTTTTTTCTTTACAAAAACATTCCTAGTGGGCTCGCTATTAAAACCAATAAAAATCGGGACCGGTCCTGTATGTAGGAACAGAGATATACAACTTTAAAATTTCAATATGCCACTGGTCACTACCATCTCTATAGTTGTGCCTTTAAACAAATTAAAACGATTTTGATTTTGTAAAAAATTTCATTATTTCATTGTTATAATTATATTACATAATTATCACTAAAGAAAACATTTTAAAATGTTTTTGGTAAAACTAAATTTTAATAAAATATAGTACATATGTATGTATTAAAAAAAAACAAAGACAAGCAGATCTTTGCTAGCGGAGCATTTGCAGTAAAAACTGTAGCGAAGGAGCTAGGAACAGAAACAGCTAAATCAGTTTATTATTCACTTGTAGAATCTCGTTTAAAATATGGAATTCCCTTTTGGGGACTCTGTTCAAAAACTTTGTTTAATTCTGTTTTTGTTTTACAAAAAAGGGCTCTAAGATTTATGTGTAAAAGTCATTCGAGGTCTCACTCTAAACCTTTATTTTTAAAATATGAGATTTTGACTCTAACGTGTTTATTTATTATAGAAACTGTAACATTATTGCATAAAAATGGTCGCAATTTATCTTCGAGTAAAAGTAAGACAAGAACTCAATATAACATTCCTTTACCAATACCTAAATCATCTTTAACTAAATCATCTATTTTTTTCGAAGGCAAAAAAGTATTTAATCACTTACCAAACTAAACTGCTGGCCAATTCAAGCGGGACAAACTAAATTTTTGATAAAATTTAGAGTGGAATATTTTCGAAACGAAAAAAAATTTTGATTTAACTTTTTCAGTATGTAATTGAATAGTTCTTCTAGTTTTTATACTATAAGGCACTATTGCTAGCAGTCGCTGCAACTCTATTTTACAGGGTGTTAAGTGAAACCCTGACTTTTTTGGAAAAGTTTTCCAGTTCCGAGAATCTAGGAAGAATTTTTTTTGAATTTTCTTTTCATACTAAAATGATCCATGGTCAAATACAAAAAAACAATTTCTCCGGATTTTCTCTATTTTCATTTGTTTTCCGTATACAGGGGTTAGTCGAAATTATCGACTTCTTCTTACAAAGGAACCCCTAATTTGGCCGTTTATTCACAAAAAGCGAAAGACCAAGTAAATTTGTAGTTTGAAGTAGTCCAGCTAACAAAATTAATACAAATTTTTGTACAGGGTGTAGCAAGTTTGGATCACGGGCTAGTAAATTATTATTTTTTAATTTCTACTACTTTTTCCTAAGTTAACTATTAATTATCACGTGCTACGTTAAAGGGTTAAAATTTGTTAGGTCCGATAACAGTACTGGATAGAAAGATCCTTTTTGCCCAAACGGGTTTTTCATTTTTTGTCTAGTCCCATTTTTAGTGATTAAACGGCTCGCATTTTGAACCTAACTTTTTGCAATTGCATCCATGAACGATTGAAGTGAGAGTGCTTTTTTGGTGGTACATAATGAATGTTTTATCCAACCAAAAAACATGTAGTGGCCAAACAGCTAATGATGCTTATTCGAAGAATTTTTTAGCATTATACAGGGTTGCAAAAAATATACCACCTATACTTTGCAGGTGGATTTCTGTTAATTTAGCGGCGTTTCTATTTCTTAGTCAAAAGATCTAGTAGGCCAAAAAATAAAACATTTTCTTTGCTATTGACAGTTACCAAGGCAACAAAGTATTCTTCTTTGAATTGGTGCGTTATTATCCTTTATAATGGCTCGATTAAGTGCAAAAGAACAAGCTAATTGTTTGCGTTTACTACAAGATGGGGTAAAAATTAGTATTATTGCGGATATGTACGGGGTTGGGCGAAGTACAATATCTCGACTGCGTCAACGCTTCCACGAAACGGGAAGTGCAAACTATCGTTATGGGGGAGGTCGCCAAAAGAAAGTCGGCATTGCAGATGAAAGATGGTTGGTTAGAGAGGCTCGTCGAAGGCGAAAAATTCCATCAGAGAAAATTAACCAGGAGTTCAGAGCAAGAACACACATTCGTGTGAGCAATAGGACCATTAGAAGAACTTTAAACAATAATAACTTAAGGTGAGTTACTTCAAATGAGATCTTATTTTTTGTACCAATATTTTTAGTGTTTCATTTTAGTAAGTCGGCTATTATAATATCGACGTCAGCTGAGGCGTGAATCTTGGATTTTGCGCACCGATATTATAAATGTAAACTTGAACTAAGTTGTTCATAAATTAAAGTTTTGATAGGCGACCCTAAACACATTATTTGTGCTTGCAGCGTAATGTTCCTTAGTTCTTCCCTAGAACTAACGTTATGAAAATTGACCTAATTTTGCATTTTAGTATAATAAAAGCTACTGTTGGCTTATTTATTGGTTCATTCCCTACACCTATACTACAGATTTTTAAGCCAAAATTTTAATTTTAGAGCTCGGCGACGTGCTAAATGTGTGCGACTTCTACCACAGCATAGGCGAAGACGTCTCCAGTGGGCATATGAACATCGCAATTGGCCATTAGATAACTGGGAAAACTGCATGTTTGTAGACGAGTCAAGATTTAATTTAATTCACTCGGACGGCAGAATATTAGTTTGGCGTGAACGTGGCGAACGGTATATGGAGGAGAATATGGCTCCTCAGGAACCTTTTGGTGGTGGAGGCGTTACTGTTTGGGGTGGTGTAATGTTTAATGGCAAAACGGAACTTTTTTTAACATTGGAGCCCATTAACGGTCAGGTATATAGGGACGAAATTTTAAGCAATATCGTTCTACCATTTGCAAACAATTTTGGGAACGATTTTGTGCTAATTGACGATAACGCCAGACCTCATAGAGCACGCATTGTGCAAGAGTTTTTGGAAGCTAATAATATTACCAGGATGGTCTGGCCTGCAAAATCACCAGACATGAATATTATCGAACACGTCTGGTCTAAATTGAAATTATTGGTAAGTTCTAGGGAAGATCCTCCTCAGACTCTAGAACAACTTGCAGACGCCATTGTTCAGGAGTGGGAAAATATTCAGCAAGAATTTGTCAATAATTTGGTAATAAGCATGCCTCGAAGATGCCAAGAGATAATAAATGTAAGGGGAGGTCCTACTAGGTATTAAGATTTGTTTTGTTTTCGTTAGTTGCAAGTTTTTATAATACCTTCAAGTAAAAAAAATGTTCTATAATTTAAAACGTTTTCTGTTTACCTATAAAAGTAACAACCAAAATTTACATTTTGGATCTCCTAAAGTAATGCCGGGAAAAATAACTACTAAATTTGAAAATTACGTATCTTTTCGAGTACTTTCAAAAGTAATTAAATCTTCTGAAATTTCTATACCTTCTAAAAACTACGCTATACAGAATTTTATAACTTGTTCAGTTGAATTCACTATCCATCTCCAATTTTTGACGAGAAAAATGTACTCCGTGACTATTGATTTAAGACACTTCTTATTAACTAAAATTTCTCAATGCCATGTACTGACTTTTTAGAGCAGTGGTAAAATATTTTTCTTTTATAATGAATAATCGAAGTTTACGAAAATCCAAAGATATCGAGAAACACGTGGCTTCTATTATAAGTAGTAACTTCTGCACAATCCTGTATAATGTGAAAAAGTTCCGAATGAATATTATTCTTTTTATCTGTATCGTTACTAGATTTTATTAATAATAAGTAGGACATTTTCTTTAATAATTATTAATATAGCAAAAAGGAACTTTATGAATACCTAAAGGACTCTAAAATCACATGATTTTCATATAAAATGTAGGTGATATGTTTTGGGCAAACGCGGACAAAAGCAGCGAATAAGCATCTTTAGCTCTAGGGCCACGACACTTTTTTATTGGTTGGTTAAACCAATAAACGATGTCCACTTCAATAGTTCATGAATGCAATCGCAAAAAGTTAAGTTTTAAACGCAAGCCATTTGTATCACTAAAAATGGGACCAGACAAAAAAATTCAAAAACAGTTTCGGCAAAAAGTTCCAAGAAAATTGGGACTATATTCAATTAATTTGAAAATCACATGACTTCCATATAAAGTATAGGTGGTATATTTTTTGCAACCCTGTATAATGCTAAAAAATTCTTCGAATAAGCATCATTAGCTGTTTGGCCACTACATGTTTTTTGGTTGGATAAAACATTCATTATGTACCACCAAAAAAGCACTCTCACTTCAATCGTTCATGGATGCAATTGCAAAAACTTAGGTTCAAAATGCGAGCCGTTTAATCACTAAAAATGGGACTAGACAAAAAATGAAAAACCCGTTTGGGCAAAAAGGATCTTTCTAACCAGTACTGTTATCGGACCTAACAAATTTTAACCCTTTAACGTAGCACGTGATAATTAATAGTTAACTTAGGAAAAAGTAGTAGAAATTAAAAAATAATAATTTACTAGCCCGTGATCCAAACTTGCTACACCATGTACAAAAATTTGTATTAATTTTGTTAGCTGGACTACTTCAAACTACAAATTTACTTGGTCTTTCGCTTTTTGTGAATAAACGGCCAAATTAGGGGTTCCTTTGTAAGAAGAAGTCGATAATTTCGACTAACTCCTGTATACGGAAAACAAATGAAAATAGAGAAAATCCGGAGAAATTGTTTTTTTGTATTTGACCATGGATCATTTTAGTATGAAAAGAAAATTCAAAAAAAATTCTTCCTAGATTCTCGGAACTGGAAAACTTTTCCAAAAAAGTCAGGGTTTCACTTAACACCCTGTAAAATAGAGTTGCAGCGACTGCTAGCAATAGTGCCTTGAAGTATAAAAACTAGAAGAACTATTCAATTACATACTGAAAAAGTTAAATCAAAATCTTTTTTCGTTTCGAAAATATTCCACTCTAAATTTTATCAAAAATTTAGTTTGTCCCGCTTGAATTGGCCAGCAGTTTATATAAAAAATATAAAGGATAAAAGAAAATTTAAAAATGAAGTTAAAAAGATTTTGGTAAAAAAAGCATATTACTGTCTTGAAGAATATTTTAGAGATAATTTAAAATAATTATAAATTATGTATTTTTATTATTCATTATTTAATATCAGATAAGTTAGTATATTTTCACTAGTCATAAGTCTGCTTTGTCAATGAAAATATATGTGAATGTATTTTTAGACAATAAAGCATATATCTATCTATCTATCTATCTTTATTAATGGCAAAAAAATACAGTGATGTTATCCTAGAAATGAGCCTAATCCATATATGTAAATTACAATAACATTAAAAGTATTAAAACAATAGTTACACAAGCAACAACTACTAGATTTCACTTTCAGTTTGCCATCAAAGCTTTGCAAATACCATTTAAACTTGGTAGGCAGCAAATGGATCTATAAAAAAAAATTAAAAGTACCTTTGTTCAAAAGTAAATTTTGTTTACTTTTGAGTAAGTTGTTAGTTTTTAGGTTGTATTTCACTATTTGTCTAGACATTTCATGAAAAGTCCAATTACGCTAAACGGCTACATACATATACATCATTTTTAGAATGAAAAATTTTAGCTATAAAAAAGATAATGAAACAAGATATATTTTTAAATTTGTGAGAAATAATGTTTTCAGTGATGTACAGACATCACTGAAAACATTATACAGGAAGTTGGCCCCCCAAATGCAAAATTTATTAAAAATTAATGGAGTTCTGAGTTTCTTATGAAGAGTTCTAGAGTTCTTTTTATTTTTATTAATAGCTCCGTTAAAATCAAAGTAAAAACACTATTTTAAAAATGGGGGGCTAACTTCATGCAGCCCCCCATTGTTGCAAAAGCAAAACTTTCGCCACAGTGCTTAATAGTTATAGAGGAGTTATACAGTTCTTTATGATTTTCGAGGCCAGAACTCTTACCAAAAAAATTCGAATACATGTTTTGTGCTTTTTGAGAAGGAAAAAATTTAACAACAAAATGTCATTATCTTTATGCAGAACTGTAGAACTATGGTAGCACTAACGGTAACTCATGAATTTTAAACCAGAACTCTTGTTAAACAATATTTCATGGGGGGTCAACTTCACACTTTTTTAACAGCCAATACCATTCTAATTCAACAGAACTGTAGAACTGTTGCAGCACTAACGGGAACTCGTGACTTTTAAACAGAACTCTTGTTAAAAAATATTTCATGGGGGCCAACTTCACACTTTCTCAACAGTCAAAAATTTAATTTGTAAACAACTAAATACCATTCCAATTCTACAGAACTGTTGCAGCACTAACGGGAACTCATAAGTTTTAAACCAGAACTCTTGTTAAAAAATATGTCATGGGGGTCAACTTCACACTTTTTTAACAGTCAAGAATTTAAGTTGTATCCATCTATCTAGTCAGTTCTAACAACACGTGAAATTGTAACATTTAGGCACTGTTGCAATAATCAAATACGTTTATAGTAACAAGAGTTCTGGTTCCCGTTAGCGCTGCAATAGTTCTACAGTTCTGTGGAATTACAATGGTATTTTTTTACAACTTAAATTTTTGACTGTTAAAAAGTGTAAAGTTTACAATTTGGCCCCTATGACAATTTTTTTAACAAGAGTTCTGGTTTAAAACTCATGAGTTCCCGTTAGTGCTGCCATAGTTCAACAGTTCTGCATTTTGTTGTTGAATTTTTTCCTTCCCAAAAAGCACAAAACATGTATTAGAATTTTTTTGGTAAGAGATCTGGCCTCGAAAATCATAAAGAACTGTAGAACTCCTTTAGAACTATTAAGCACTGTGGCGAAACTTATTTTTGCAATGATGGGGGACTGCGTGAAGTTAGCCCCCCATTTTTAAAACAGGGTTTTTACTTTTATTTTAACAGAAATATTAATAAAAATCAAACAGATCTCTAGAACTATTTACAGGAATCTCAGAAATCTTAAAAAAATTTCATTTGGGGCCAACTTCATAAGATATTTTCTGTGGCACATAAAAGCGGGGTCAGCCCCCCATACTCCAATCCATTATCTTTTCTGGTACTGGGGAATAGTTTGAAGAAGTCAGATGTACTGAATGGCGTCGTTATTTCACAACTAAAAAAAAAACAATAATACAATCAATGCTTCAAGCAACAATTAAGATCATTCAGATTTAATTAGAAAATAAAAAAGGGTTTCAAGAAATTTATAAAAAAACTTTAAGAATACTTAAGAAAGGTGCCTTTTTCTTTGTAGCATGTGAGATTGATCCGATCTTTACCAAACGTTGTAAAATTATTATTTGTGACAACCCACCACAATATCAAGTCTATGGACTTTGCTCTTGGCATTTTTCAAAAAACCTAGTTACTGGGTGTAGACCCCGGTCAATAGGCTTATTTGAAAACTTTCAAGAGCAAAGGTCCCTTATTTTAGGGGCTAATGCCATCAAATCATGCTTGAAGTTAACTGTTGGTGCATACAATCACGTTGCCAAGTTTGGTAAAGATTGTGTTTGATTGACCCCCCAGTCAATAAGTTTTTATGAAAAATGTCGGGAGCAAAGTACCCCTATTTTAAGGGCCATTGACTTGAAATTATGGTGGGTGGTAAAGCTTGGGACGTACAATAATTTTACAAAGTTTGGGATTGGTTAGCTTAATCTATACCCCTGGTCAATTGATTTTTATTTTGGTCAATAAATTAGACACGTCCCTTAATTTAATTAATGAAAGCGAACTGTTATTGTCTACAATCTACTCTCCCTGGAATGTACTATAATTAGGGTAAAATAACTTACCTTGATATTAAAGCATATTTAAGTTGGATATCTGAAGTATTTCCTAGGCTGCTACTACTTGGTTGACACTTCAGACTAACAATGTGGAGATTGATCTGCAGCTGATGACAAGCCTTGCTGAATAAGCATCTCAATACTGTCAGCTTCTTTAATTGTTGAGGGAACTGCAATAGATAAAAAAGGTTTATGTAGATAAGTCAAGTAATGTTCTCATTATTTATCAAAAATATTATCAAATTCATGTATATTCATGGTCTGTTAAAAATGTTATATAATTGCGACCATGATCATTTAATTCAACAGCATGTGCAACATCTTCTGGTCTCATTTTTTTAAACGAATCATTTTAAAGAGTGTATTCTGCAATGACAGTATAGTGACACTTGGGTAAACAATGCTCTTAACATTACTATGCGATCAAAGGCTAGTCGATAAGATAATGTAATGTTATAATAACTTGTTAATAAAATTGAAAAACTGCAACACTTTCTTTAAAAATTGGTATCTTCTCTTGAAAAGCAGATAATGACGTGAACCAAAAAACATTGTGTTAAGAAAAGGTCACACTTCAAAACACAACATAATGAAGCTAAATTTTACAGCTCAATTTTTCCACAGGGCATTAAGAAATTAAGGGTAAAAAAGTACCTTTTGTTTCTCCCTGTGTAATGATCAAGCCAACAGTATTTTTGGAGAACTAAAATTCAGGCTAACATTCTGAAACACAAGTATACCGTTTGGTAAAAACTTCACCAAAATCGGAAAACAATTTAAAACTTACAGTGCTATCAACCTGACTAAAATTATCTTTGTCCGGAATTTATTGTCGGGGAGTGTATATGTTAGAGTGTCCAGTAACTACAAGTTTGTGAGATACAAAGTGAGGCTTAAAAAATTTCTTTTGGTTTTATTTAAACTGAGTTATTTTTCTAAATAATTAGTAAGTGGTGCAGAATTAAAAAAAAAAAAAGACAACAATTTCTAAATGAGTATGGAAGTAAGTTGAGTCAAACCTATTTTATAGAAACTGTTAAAACATAGTTATGCTAATCAAATTGGAATTATCATAAATTAAAAAAAAAACTGTAAAATATGATCATAATACAAACGAAAAATAAAAGTATTGTAGTTTACCCATTTCACAGCTAAAAACATTCTCTGATGACAGCATCATCAACTTGATACATTCCTTTTCTCAGAAAGGTTACTGGTAAATTTTGAGATGGAACAGCTCCAAAATTAAGCCTCCTGAGACGCCCCCAGGAGACAAAGTCTTCAGGCAAAAATTGTTCCGAACACACCGTGCTCCTGTCTAATATGCCTCATCTGGGTTCTTTTTAATGGCTAAAAGCCACTGACTCTTCTTGTAGGGACTCCTTGGTACTCTGTACATAAAAGAAAAAGTACTACTACAATGTAAAACATACTAATTCTTACATTGCATTCCTACAACAATCATATACCCATCATTAAATAATTAGTTTAAGGAAAGTTTTAAGGAAAAGAGAATAATAACCTGAACAAATTATTTATAATTATAGATGAAATAAACTTTATTTGAAGTTAGTTTTATACTCAGATGAAATATTTCTGGTTATTAGAATACATTTTATCTCAAGAATGTCGATATCGAAGACATCACCTACGCACTGATTAAAGAAGGTCCAATATGTAATACTCCATTATTTAAGCAAGCCTGCAACCAGCTTGTGAGTTAAATGGTGGTATTAAGTCTATTTTAACATGTTTAATCTTTGATTTTAAGCAATAATACCTGTGAATATACTTGCACAATGTAATTAAAGTGTTTTACTTACCGGTGAAATGTAACATTTTCTCCCGTATTTTTGTCCATCTTAAAACAAATATGCACTATGCACTTGGGCATTGTTCAATAATTAATGTTTTTACACACTTTAATGTTTTTGACCACACAAAGACCTCAAAATGCTATAAAAATCTCGAGAACGACAGAAAAAAAGTAAACAAGGCCGCCATACTGCCTGGCCGATTTGACATTTGACCTTCGTCAAGCAGGGATGCCAAAACAGTGATATGAGTGATAACTAGGTACTACGAATTTAAAATCCTCCTTTAAGATGTATTTATTCTTCAGAAAATCTTTGCATAAATGGAATCTGACCTTCTGTGTCCTTATAATGTGATTTTAGACATTTTATATATTTATTCACAATATTAAATAAAAACACTACCTAAATTACTCCCTGAATTTCAAAAACGCCGCCAAGAACGATGTCGACACGACCTTTGGTAACTTGTATTTTTCTTTTCACCGCCAGATGTCCCACGCGGCTTTTATAGGTAGAAAAAACGACACAATGACTCAGCGTTATTTGTCGAGGAAAGGATGTTTTGGATTTCCATAAAGTTTTATCTATAATTATTTATTATTTAGTAAAAAAAGTGTCTAGCTCTTCACCAGTGCCGTTATTATCAAAAATATATCGTACGCGCGTATAGTGTTGACAGAATAGTTGAAGAAAACTACCATTTCGTTGGCTGTTAGGTGTAGTAAACAGTATATTAACTTTATTAGGTCTTAGTGAAAAAGAAAGTTTCCTGCGAAATTTAAAATCAAAGAAAATAAAATGGTATTGTAAAATTATTAGACAGATGAAGATTCGAATGACTACAGTGGAAGAGGTTTACGAACGCAAAGTTTGTAATTAGGTACCTACATAATTTAAGTTGTGAGAAATTTCGCATAAAAAATAAAGAACGATATAAATAAACCTTTTAATAAAAGCCGAATCTTCTGATAAATATGATTAAAAATAGGTAAATAAAAACAAGTACATGCCAAAGTATTACAATTTTTTTTGTTTTAAGCTAATTTTGAACTAATTTTTTTTGTATAGGTACTCATAGGTTTGAACAGCTGTTTTTTGGATTTTTTTGTGTTGTAGTACTTTAACTTTTTGAAATTGAATGTTTTAAAAGAGTTAGTATGATTTCTTACTTTGAAGATAACAAAAATATTATTATTAGTTACATAAGAATAGTCTAGAGAGACTTGACAACGTCTCATGTTAAAACAAAAGAATTTTTTCTGTAACTGACGTTTCTCCTTGTTTTTTATATGGCCATGTATTTTTGAACAGTGGCTCGCAGTCACAAAAAAAATAATTTTCGAGGGCTGATATCTACCTTTTTTGATCATGAAGCGCCATTTATGAATATTTTTATTCAATCTGAATTCATATCAGGAGTTACCCATTCCAATATATTAAATGATTTCCATAACACCCTGTATATATATATATATATATATATATATATATATATATATATATATATATATATATATATATATATATATATATATATATATATATATATTGTTGAGGATAGTACCTATTGCGCCATCTATTGCATACAATGGTAAATATCAGAGAATTTGTTACGTTGGTTGCATATTTAAAGCTTAACCTATGTTGGCATTAGTTTAGTGATTTTGTTTTCAGTAAGTTTTTATAGTTTTAACCTAACAAGGTGTCTTTTTCTTGTGCAATTATTTTTGTAATGTTTTGCCATAAAACCAAATAAAACTTAAAATAAAACTATTGCCGTGTATAATTTACATTCCACTGCAGTCAATAAACATCAGGTTATGGGCCCAGTTCACGTATAAGTGGAAGAAAAAGCAAAAGTCTTGAATAATTTCGGCGGCAAAAAAGGTGTGCTCGGGCGGAACGTAAAAAGAAAAAAGAACGAAAAAGGCGCGAAAAAGTCGGGAAAGTGTGGTTAAAAGAAACAAATAAAAGTTTTAAAATAAAACCGACAAAAATGAGTAGTAGTGAAACCGCGACCATAAAATTAAGTGGAGATAACTGGCCTGTTTGGAAATTTCAAACCACTATTATACTAAAGGGACGAGGTCTTTTGAACATCGTCGATGGAACCCAAACCAAACCGTCGACACCAGGCGATACTTTAAATAAATGGCTTAAAGACGATGCTAAGGCCCAAGAGCTTTTGGTAACAAAAATGGAACAAGGCCCGCTGGCTCACCTCCTCTCCTGTGAGTCAGCACATGAAATGTGGAGTAAATTAAAAACAGTATATGATAAGGAATCAGTGGTGAGCATCCATTTATTACAACAAAAATTTTTTCAACTCAAGTTTGACAGCTCAGTATCTAATTTTATATCTGAAATAGAGGACATTAAAACAAAATTAAAAGCAGCAGGGGAGATCCTTTCTGAAAAAATGATAATAACAAAAATCTTGATGTCATTGCCCGAAAGTTTTAAACACTTTAGATCTGCATGGGAATCTGTGCCTGCGGATAACCAAAAATTAGAGGAATTGATGTCTAGATTGTTACTTGAAGAAGAAAGAATGAAATCTTTCGAAAATACAACTGCTTTAAATACAAGACTTTCTAATAGCAGGGTACAGACAAAGCAACGATGCCACATTTGTTCGAAGGTAGGACATTTAGCAAAAAATTGTTTTTTTAGAAAAAGAAACACAGAAAAAAGGTCTGAAGAAAATAAACAGAAAAAATACTGTACGTTTTGTAAAAAATCATCCCATAATGTTGATGAATGTTGGCTTAAAAAGGGAAAAGAGTTAGCCTCAGGCAGTAAGAAAAATGATGAACCATGTGTCAACAATGCATTTATGGTGTATACTGAAAAACTAAAAACTGGTGATTGGTGTCTCGACTCAGGTGCCAGCGAACACATGTGCTGGGAGAAAAGTAGTTTTGATAATATAAATCCACTAAAAGTAAGAAAGATGGTTCAAGTGGGTAACGGACAAAAATTAGAGGTTGAAGGAATTGGCCAAATTACTCTGTGGGCGTACAATGGAGAAAAATTAATAAAAACCACATTATCAGATGTTTTATTTGTCCCAGAACTAAAATTCAACTTATTTTCAGCTGGATGTGCACTGGATAAAGGCAATTATTTTATGATATCAGACCATAAAAACTGTAAATTTATTGACAAATTTGGTGAGGTTAGGGCACTAGCTACCAGGGTGAACAAGCTATATAAAATGCATTTTACAACCGAAAATAAGGAATACAATCCATCAGCATGTTTTTCTACAGATACTGAACCACACCTGCTGGCAAACAGCTGTTCTGATGACCTTGACACACATACTTGCATGAAAGTGAAAACTATAGAGAGTATAAAGGAGTGGCACAACAAATTAGGCCACCAGAACTTAAAGCACATCAAAGAGTTCCTGAAAAGAAACAAGATTGAGTACACTGATTGTGAGAAAGACTTTGTTTGTGAGGCTTGTCTGGCTGGCAAACAACACCGTTTAGTTTTTGAAAATAGTGAGTCACGTGCAACTGCACCCCTGGAACTGGTGCATGGGGATGTATGCGGACCTATGGAGAGTACATCACTAGGAGGATCTCGCTATTTTCTCCTTTTGAAAGATGATTTTTCATCCTACCGATATGTGTATTTCTTAAAACAGAAATCTGAGGTTAAGACATGCATAGAAAAATATATAAACTTAGCCGAGAGAGAAACCGGGCATAAAATGAAGGTCCTAAGGACAGATAATGGCCTAGAGTTTATAAACAAAGAAATAAAAGAAGTTTTAGAGCAAAAAGGCATAAGGCATCAACGAACTGTAGTGTACACACCTCAACAAAATGGAAGGGCAGAGAGGGAGATGAGGACCCTAGTAGAAGCGGCAAGAACGTTGTTAAATGGCAAAAAGAAAATGGATAAAACCTTTTGGGCTGAAGCAATTAATGCCGTGACTTATACCGTCCCAGCCCTCAAAAACTAAAAAGCCCTTATGAGCTATGGTATAAGAAAGCTGCAGACATACATAATTTCAACGTTTTTGGCAGTACAGTGGCAGTACATATACCTAAAGAAACCAGGCTCAAATGGGACCCAAAAAGTAAACAAGGTTTGTTCGTTGGCTATGGACAAGATGTCAAAGGCTACCGAATCTATATACCAGACAAAAATATAGTAGAGACCCACAGGGATGTCATTTTCTTACCTGAAAAGCCAAAAACTGAAAATAATACTGTGACAATGACTGAAAAAATCACCGAAAATAGAGGAAATGAAGAAGAAGAAGCACAGAATAACAGTTTAAATGAAGACAATGAAAGCTCCTCAGAAAATACTGAAAATGATAGTGACGGAAGTGAGTATCTTGAAGTTGATAGTAATGATTCAGAGGTGCAAGATGAGTTTCCAAATAATAGATATGATTTGAGAAGAGAAAGAAGAAGGAATACAAGATACAACGACTATGAGATGGACTTGGATAAACTTTTGTTGTCAATGAGTAACGAAGAAATCGAGGTTATGAACTACGATGATGCGATGGCAAGTAAAGATTGTGAAAAATGGAAAGAGGCGATAGAAGCTGAAATTAATGCGTTAGAAGAGAATGAAACATGGTCATCAGTGAGTGAAAATGAAATAACAAATAAAGCTGTAGAGTGTAAGTGGGTTTTTAAGCAAATAGAAGGACGAAATGGGAAATGTGTCAACATATAAGGCTCGTTTGGTAGCCAGGGGTTTTCAACAAACTGGTATGTACGTAAATGATATATACAGCCCTGTTGCCAAGTTGCCTTCATTAAGGATTTTCTTAGCTTTGTGTAACAATTTTAATTACAAGATTTATCAACTAGATGTTTGTAATGCCTTTTTAAATGGGAATATAGATAATGATGTTTTCATAGTGTTGCCTCAAGGTTTTGGTAAGAATGAAGGAAAAATCGTAAAGTTAAGAAAGTCCTTATATGGCCTAAAAGAATCACCAAAAAATTGGTATAAAAAATTTAATGATCTTATGTTTAGCCTAAATTTTGTGAGATCTGAAAATGAATATTGTATATACATAAAAGATACAGAATCGTCTAGAATATTTATTTTATTGTATGTAGATGATTTGCTTTTGGCAGGGGATAATGAATTAGAAATAAGCAAAATAAAACAGATTTTAAAGTGAAAGATTTGGGACATATTCGTTATTTTTTAGGTATACTCATTACACAGAACTTGTCTCAAAATAAAATAACAATGAACCAAAGCACATACCTTAAAAGTATTTTAAAGCAGTTTGACATGCAAAATTGCAAGCCATGCAGCACGCCTATGGAACCCAATTTTCGACATGATGAGTTGAAACGTGAAAAATCTGAAAATAAAGAAATCGAAAAAAATTGCCGTAAAGCTATAGGATCTTTAATGTACGCAATGTTGTGTTCCAGGCCTGACCTTTGTTTATGTATAAGCATACTAAGTAGATATCAGTCTTTTGCAAGTTCACAGCTGTGGCAAGCAATTAAACGAGTTTTAAGGTATGTGCAAGGAACTTTAGAGTTATCTTTGGTGTTCTATAAAAATAATTTTAAGAATTTAGTTGAAGGGTTTGCAGATTCTGACTGGGCAGGTGATCGAACTGACAGAAAGTCAACTTCGGGGTATATCTTTAAAATGTTTGGCTGTACAATAAGTTGGTCTTCACGTAAGCAGTCAACTGTTGCCCTCTCATCGACCGAGGCAGAATATGTAGCTCTTAGTTTAGCAGTAAGCGAGGCCTGCTGGCTGAGGAACTTGATTTCTGATTTGAAAATTCCACAAGCTAATTGTTTAAGTGTAGTGATTTTCGAAGACAATCAATCAGCGATTAAAGTATGTAAAAACCCAGAATTTCACAAAAGGTTGAAACATGTGGATATTCGATTTCATTTTATTAGAGATAAAGTTAAGGATAAGGTTATCACTTTAAAGTATATTTCCACAACTAATCAAGTTGCTGATTTTCTTACAAAACCATTATCTTTAGCTCTATTCCAAAAATTCCGCAGCAGATGTAATTTAGAGTAATCATTTAATCTTTGTTTGTTTGGTTGTTAATGTAGAATCTTTTTTTAAAAAAAAAAAAAAAGGAGGCAAGAAATTTACCATTGAGGGGGGGTGTTGAGGATAGTACCTATTGCGCCATCTATTGCATACAATGGTAAATATCAGAGAATTTGTTACGTTGGTTGCATATTTAAAGTTTAACCTATGTTGGCATTAGTTTAGTGATTTTGTTTTCAGTAAGTTTTTATAGTTTTAACCTAACAAGGTGTCTTTTTCTTGTGCAATTATTTTTGTAATGTTTTGCCATAAAACCAAATAAAACTTAAAATAAAACTATTGCCGTGTATAATTTACATTCCACTGCAGTCAATAAACATCATATATATATATATATATATATATATATATATATATATATATATATATATATATATATATATATATATATATATTTATATATATAGATATATATATATATATATATATATATATATATATATATATATATATATATATATATATATATATATATATATATATATATATATATATATATATATATATATATATATATATATATATATATATATATATATATCTGTACCTCAGAGGTAAAGTGTATTAAGTCACTAAATCGTAATTGTTCAGGAAAGCGAAAAAACAATTTCAAATCGCGTAAATTAAGTATATCTCAAAGACGCTATAATTTAGGGACCTAGAATTTCGCGTATGGGATTATAAGTAAGTGATGTAATAGGGATAATTATTTGATTTAGAAAAAATGCAGGTATTAATTAGTTTTAGTGACTTAACATAGTTTACCACTAGTAAAGTTGAGGTGGCATGTGACTTAAAACATATTTTAGTGACTTAACATAGTTTACTTCTAGTAAAGAATATAAGATGTTGATAATTTGGATGTTGCATGTGTCTTGAAAAACATTTAAATACCAAAAATTATTCAGAATTAGGTAACGGATAGTATTTTTGTATGATTTGGAAAAAGAACAGGATTTAAAGAACATTCATATAATTTATTGATTTTGAGACACAAAAGAGAATTATTTCAAAATTTGTAAGTTGAACGAACGAATGATGATGAGGTGAATCTATTTTACTTCATACTGAAAGTACTGAAAGTTTATTCATCTTTTATATTATCTTGGTGAGGTATATTTTCATAAAATGAATGAAAAATACGTGGAACCCATTGCAGCAACTTCTGCAAATGTTGGAATTTGTTGGTACTTTTTTCACACTAATAATAATACCAACACAACAATGAATAGTGAAATTATTTGTTGTTTATTCCACTAAGAGCACGTGCAGAATGCCGGCCCACTGAGAATTTCGGAGGGATTTTGTATTAAGTACGTCCTTCTGTGGTTAAATTCGCGGGGCATATTATACTAAGTCATTTTAGTACATTTTACCCCTGAACTGGTAAGTGACTTGATACAGGTTTAAACTGGGTATTTCAGTTATCTTAAAAGCTAGACCTTTGAAATTTCTTTCAGAGGTCAAGTATGCTATTAGAAGTGGTATACAGCGAATAACTCATTTTCTGAAAAAAAGTGACTTAACACAGTTTACCTCTGAGGTACAGATATATATGTATATATATATATATATATATATATATATATATATATATATATATATATATATATATATATATATATATATATATATATATATATATATATATATATATATATACAGGGTGTTATGGAAATCATTTAATATATTGGAATGGGTAACTCCTGATATGAATTCAGATTGAATAAAAATATTCATAAATGGTGTTTCACTATTAAAAAAGGTAAATATCGGCCCTCGAAAAAAATTTTTTTAGTACCTGCGCGCCACTGTCATAAGTACATGGCCGTATAAAAAACAGCAAGAAATGTCAGTTACAGAAAAAAAATTTTTTGTTTCGAAGTCAGGCGTTGCCAAATTTTTTTACCATATTTCTATGAATCAAGTTTGAAAACCTAATATTTTTGTTACCTTTAAAGAAAGAACTCCTAGTAACACTAATTTCAAAGAGCTAAAATATTACAACACAAAACAATACAGAGGACTGCTCTTCAAGTGAAGTGTAAAATAATAATCTTCAACTAAACGTACTTATTAGCACTGGAAGTGGAAACTTTCTTCTTCACCAAATAATAGCCACAAATGTCCAGTGTTATCCTTATAGCACTGGAAACATTCTTTTTCACTAAATAATAAAGTTAATATACTTAATATACGTATAAGTTACAAAACTGGATTAATGTGTAAGGAATGTAAACAAAGTGATGACATTCCCAAACCAGAGAAGTATATCGAAATTATGTATTTAAAGACTTTAGTGGACGAACTAAAGAGTAAAAATGAAATTCTTCAAGAAAACAATAAACTTCTTAAAGAAAAAAATGCTTACTTGGAAAAGAATATAGAAAATTTCGAAAATTCTAACCTAATAAAAAAAGCCGTAAAACCAAAAATTCCTTGAAATTAGCTGCGAAAGAATCAAAAGAAGCAGAAATTGGCATCGAACAAAACGACTTGCCATAAGGACCACAACAACAGTCTAGCGTGACTGCAAGCCATCCCAAGAAAAAAGAAGAAAATGACAGTGGCATTAACCCTACTTTCAACCCCTTCAATCAAACCCTTTTATTTTCTTTGATTTTTCTATGCTTTCAACGAAGTTGAACAAAAACAAACAGAAACTTACAGTAAAAAATAAAAGAAACAAGTGGACCCAAAACTGAGACCAAACTCAATCGAAGGCAAACAGAGGATGCAACCACCTTGAAAGCCGCTTCATCAGGTAGCTATTCTTGGTAATTTGTATCACGATTGTCTAATGACACAAAACCTGAGGATATTGGAAAATACCTAAAATTAAATTATAACATCGACTGTGAATGCGAACGGATAAAAACAAAGTGGAAGCAGAAATATAGTTCTTTTAAAATTGGTGTGCCCACGGATAAAAAATCTGTCATTCTTGACAAAAATGTTTAGCCAGTTGGTATTCAAGTAAACAGTTTTTTAAACCTAACAAGGTTAGAACCTCAACAGGGGCGAAGTCTGGTGGTCGTCATGTATAAAACTGCTACATTACAATGTCCGCTCTGTGAAAAACAAGCTTCACGAGCTCGAGGCTGCCATTGCTGATTGTGACCTGGGAGTCTTATGTTTAACAGAACATTGGCTGGAACAGGAAGAAATAGATCCGCTGAGCCTGCTGGATTATGTTGTCAGCGCATCTACATCACGAAGTCAGTCACGTGGTGGTGGAACAGCTGCATCTGTCAAGTTTCTAGGGCTATACCTAGATAGGAAGCTGAAATGGGATGTTCATGTAGCTAATGTTTGTAAAAGACTTGGAAGTAGTGTATTTGTTTTACAAAATTTGAGTGAATGTGTTTCAATAAATACCCTGAGAACAGCATATCATGGAATTTTCCATAGTGTTATGACATATGACATTATCGCATGGGGACGGTCACCTCATGCACAAGAGTCTTTGGTCTCCAGCAAAAAGGCAGTCAGAATCATGGCAGGCTTAGGGTACAGGGAGGATTGTGGGAATGCCTTTGTTCAGTTGGGAATTCTTACCCTTCCTTCGGCTTACATCCTGCAAAGTTTCCTCTACATCAAAGAAAATGATGACCTACTGTCTTACCAAGACATACATGACCTTGACACTAGGAATAAGACCAACTACGTTCCACAACACTGCAGGTTGGGTAGATGTCAGGCTCGACCAGAATATTATGCAATAAAACTGTTTACTAAGTTACCCCAAAATGTTAAAGAGCTCTCTACTCAGCAGTTTAAAATGAAGGTGAAACAGTTCCTAATAAAACATGCTTTTTACATCACAAAACAGTACTTAGATTATAGTTGTAATATATTTTAATATTTTTATTTAGATTTTTTAATGTGTTTGTATTGTGTTCATTTCGATTTATAAATTTTAATGCATTGTATTGTCAGGAATGTTTTTATTATTGTCTATACAGGGTGGTGCAACCAAGATGGGGTGGACGATTGTGAGTAAACGGTGAGGAATTTCGAAAATTTTTTTTTTGTATATTATGGATAGTCAAGCCCGCTATGTTTTAAAATTATAGCCATAATACAGGGTGGTCCGAAAAACTCGTGGCGAACCAAACTTGTGTTTTTTTTAAATGGGACACCCTGTATATAATTGTTCCCATTGATTCTCCTGTTCATTACGATCATTTTGATATAAGGTTTATTGGGTCTAAAACTTATAGTAAGGGAATGGGACGCGGTTAAAGTTTAAAAAATGCTCACAGTTCGGCCATTTTAAAAAAAAAATGAAACAGGTATGGAAAAACCAAATATTCCATAAAACGTTACATATCCTTGAATACATTAATCGCTTGCAATTTGTTTAAAATTATTCACTGTTATACAGGGTGGTCAAGTTTTGCAAATACGCCCTGGACTCATTTTTTTTAAATGGAACACCCTGTATATTTTATTTTCATCTTAAAGATAACATTGCTAGCTTTCAAAAAATACCATACATGATGCCTTTCTGACCAACAGTTTTTTAGTAAACTAGCCGTGAAACCAAGGTTTCTTCATTCTAATACGATTATACTGAATTTACGTTGTTTATTATTAAATATCCAATATTAGGAGGCCATGACACTATCATAAATGAAACAGGATTGACGAACTTGCCAAAGCTACTGCCGTACAATCCATTATTTACAAGTTAAGTGTAGGTGGCCCAATAATTATGAGGTAAGAAGACTGAGACCCGAAACTTTTACATGTTTATTAGAGATATTTCAAAAAACAGAAAATATTGTTTTTAGGAAATGTAAAGTAATTAATAAACCAGTTATAAACAAATTTTTTGAGAAACGAGTTGCTAGTATTGGTTGAAGATTTACGTTTAATGGTAAGGGGATCCTTATGGTTTGAACATAATGGAGCGCCTCCGCATTGCCATAGGAATGTAAGATATTTTGTCGATAAATTGGAAGACAGATCGTTGGATTGGGCGAGGTGGACCAGGTAAGTGGTCAGCCAGACCACCCGACTTAACACCACTAGATTTTTTCTATGGGGGCATGTTAAAGAAGAAGTCTATAAAGAGGTTCCAACCACTGTGGAAGATATGAAGACGAGAATAAGAAACAGTTTTCGCAACGTTTCAGAACAGACTTTGAGAAAAGTGAAACTTTCATTTATGGATGGACTCGAAATGTGCCTTCAGCAAGATGGTGGTTTAGTTGAACCCCTTATATGAGCATTGTTAATTGTTTATATTAAATTAGGTTTACAAGTAAGTACATACCGAAGTAATTTTAAAAGATGTTCTGTTTTTGCTTAATTAATTTTTTTAAACTATTAATAATACTGATAACTGATTATCTTTGTTTATAACTGGTTTATTAATTACTTTACATTTCCTAAAAACAATATTTTCTGTTTTTGAAATATCTCTAATAAACATGTAAAAGTTTCGGGTCTGAGTCTTCTTACCTCATAATTATTGGGCCACCTACACTTAACTTGTAAATAATGGATTGTGCGGCAGTAGCTTTGACAAGTTCGTCAATCCTGTTTCATTTATGATAGTGTCATGGCCCCCTAATATTAGATATTTAATAATAAACAACGTAAATTCAGTATAATCGTATTAGAATGAAGAAACCTTGGTTTCACGGCTGGTTTACTAAAAAACTGTTGGTCAGAAAGGCATCATGTATGGTATTTTTTGAAAGCTAGCAATGTTATCTTTAAGATGAAAATAAAATATACAGGGTGTTCCATTTAAAAAAAATGAGTCCAGGGCGTATTTGCAAAAGTTGACCACCCTGTATAACAGTGAATAATTTTAAACAAATTGCAAGCGATTAATGTATTCAAGGATATGTAACGTTTTATGGAATATTTGGTTTTTCCATACCTGTTTCAAATTTTTTTTAAAAATGGCCGAACTTTGAGCATTTTTTCAACTTTAACCGCGTCCCATTCCCTTACTATAAGTTTTAGACCCAATAAACCCTATATCAAAATGATCGTAACGAACAGGAGAATCAATTGGAACAATTATATACAGGGTGTCCCATTTAAAAAAACACAAGTTTGGTTCGCCACGAGTTTTTTGGACCACCCTGTATTATGGCTATAATTTTAAAACATAGCGGGTTTGACTATCTATAATATCCAAAAAAAAAATTTCCAAATTCCTCACCGTTTACTCACAATCGTCCACCCCATCTTGGTTGCACCACCCTGTATATATATATATATATATATATATATATATATATATATATATATATATATATATATATATATATACTAAGACTTTACGGAAACCCTGTGCAATATTGGAAATAATTTTTGGTTGAAAAAAAGTATTTTTATGATAAAAATAAAAAAAAATCTTAATTTGAAATTTTATTCCATACAACCATCTTATACCTACCTAGAATCTCCAATCTTTTTGCTCTCGCACTCTCGTTTTATCTTTCTCCGCATCTGGTGGGCCCTTGTGACCGTGGGAATCGCCTGACTTTAAACATAAATCGTTTCATAAAGAGCCTGTAAAAATTGGAACCTTGTAGGACAATGTTTATTTTATGCCATGCACAGAGCACATTTAGAATCGCCTGGTAGGTGCGTGCGACCTTCAGAATCGCCTGGCAAGGTGCTTCTTTTAAGCACGTGAAAGGGTATATTGCAAGCACTTAACATTAGGATGAGATCAAACACAAAGTGGGCATAGGGAATTTCATTTTGTCGATTTCGGATGTGCTGAGCGGTTCGGACGTGTTGTTTACAAGCGTACAAAGTCCCCACCAAAAGTCGCTTATCGCATACAACGCACTTCACGGCACTTCCATCATATCGTAAATCAGAAAAATTCGCTAGGGTTTTCCGAATACGCACACAAAAGTTTGAAGCTCTACGAGACATGTTTTACAGATCGCTGGGCGCTCCGACTGTAGGACCTAGTGGCACGTCTGGGGACTGCAACATATACACTTCAACGCTTTCGTACTCTGTACTCGCCGCGGTAAACCGATACAGTTTCTTTGCTTGCATTCGGCTTTTTACTATTGTATGGGATTTTGGGGCCTTTATAGCGTATACCTTAAACCAAGATACCTAAGATAGGAATTTACTGTTGTAAAAAGGAGAATCCTTTGCGCGACCCACAGTACCTAGAGTTCCCCTACCAAATTACGTCGTTATTGACGCATTAGTAAACAACCTCCGGTTCAATGCATGGAACTATCCCCCTTATTCTTTTCACACATAAACAACGAAAATGGAACTAAGCTTGCTCCTCTCAGATCAGAACGGGAAGCACCGTAGCAACCAGCTGTATGGCACGAGGCTTGGCGCTGTGTTGCCGGTTCGCTCACTTTGTCCTTTTAAGTCAGAGGAAACCGCCCAGCCGCAGACATGAAAGTGCGAAATTATGTTACAATTTTGAATGCAAATTACAAAGCCGTATGAGTAACGGAACGCTCTATATATTTTTTAAACCGACTGACAGCTATTTTCGGGGGTCTTACGAATTTCACGCTATTTGTTATCAAAGTGTAAGAACACTCTTGGCAACAAAGTGTCCCGCCACTGCATGTATAAAATTTCGCCGAGCTCTATCATGATTCATGAATGAATGCTGTTGTCTCCCATTGCTGAAGGTCAATGGTCCCACTTCTGTTGTATTTAAAGGATGGTGCCGTAACAACAGCAGATTTTGTACAGGGAATATCGGATAAACAATATTCTTTGTAGATTTTTGATTTATTAATGATGTGAACTTTTAGCGTGGCGTTATTTTAAATACATTAGATTTAATTTAATGGATAATACCACTTTAAAATAATTCTTAAGTGCTACAGAAAAGTTTTTTAATACCAAAATATACTACCAGAGAAATACGTTAACATCTAATCTGACACTAAACAGAGTTAGAAATACTTGGTGAAAATCCATTATTTTAACTATGTAAAATATAGATTTAAATTGAAGTTTCCACAATTTATGTCAATATGGCAATTTTCTCGTCAGCACTCTAGCTTCTTTAGATTAGCGATGGGTCGTTCGCGAACGAGTCGTTCAATTTAAACGACTCTTTTCAAAGAGTCGCGAATGAGCCGCTCCCATCAACTGAACGATACATTCACCGCTCGTTAAAATATCTGCATTATAGGCGACTATGACTATTGGCTCGCTCTTGTCCGTTCGTAGAAATTCCACTCCACGCTTTCGCGAGTTTCGGACAACTCAGAGAGCGCGAGACAGTGATGCCAGGTCTCATGCTTTTGCATGAGATCTGATGCTTTCCAAACAAATCTCATGATATCATGTTTTAGTAGCAAAATCTCATGCTTTTTGGCTTATAACAAAAAAAATAAAGAAAAAGATAACTAAAACAAAACAAAATAGGTAACTGTAAATGGTAGTTCATCTCGAGTTTTGTTAGGCTGACCCCTACCCTCTAGTGGACAAACTAGCATGCATGGGTGGAGCGTGTGATTCCCCGGCCTGGTGCTAAAATTCAAATTGCCGACGTTGGTGGCTTTAGTTTCGTTCATGCGTCGTACGTTCGTGGCTTGTCTTTTACGCTTTGCCCGATATAACTGATTCAGTGTTACCAATGGGCAGTAGTAAAAATATCAGAAGCAAATGAAAAAATTATCAGATTTGAGGAGAAATTATCAGATTTTTCTTTGTGATTTGATGTGTTTTTTAAGAACCAGCCTACCAACGCTTTTTTATGTTGTAACATCACAACTATCTAATTTTCTTCCAAAACTTTTAGTTCTCTTCACCTTGCGTTTTCACCTAAATACAAAAATGTGGCACATTCGTTAAAGTATTACCACTTTTATAAAAATAAACTCCGTAAGAATCTTCCCTCAATTTTAAAATTAAGGTGTAAATTAATAAAAATAATTTTTAAAGTAAAGGCCGGAAAAAATTAAAAAAAAAAACCTGTTCTCATAAATTATGGTAGATTAGGCTTCTGTTGGTGGCTCTATATCGATTATCAGATGGAAATCAAAATTATGGTAGATTCTGATAATTATCAGGCCATTAGCAACACTGAGTAAAAGTAAAAATATATACAAATACGTAAAATTGAGAATAAGTTCTCTAAACCACCTGAAAATTCCTTATACAATAAGGATTTGAACAAATCATGGTAAAACAGCTATTCTCCGGGCTATATGCCCCTACGAGCGCTGGATTACATACCAAAATTTGCCGTATTTTGACTAACACTGTTAGACAACAAAATACTTAGTTTGACTGCAAGAAACTACCAGGAAGGAGGAAGCTTTTTTCTTTAGTTAGGATGTCGTTACCTGCATACCGGTTTCGAACTATTTAGTTCTCATCAGTACAGGATAAACGAACATACCTACCTTCCGAAACAGCATACTCTTTAAGCTAGCCATGTCACACTGCATAAGCAATATAAAACAGGCAGCGCCATCCATTAGCAGTTTCAAGCAGTCGGAGTAGAATTTACCGTGAGGTAAAATATTACAACAATGAAATGAAGTCTACTTGTCAGGGGTACATATATAAATACGTAAAATTGAGAATAAGTTCTCTAAACCACCTGAAACTTCCTTATACAATAAGGATTTGAACAAATCATGGTAAAACAGCTATTCTCCGGGCTATATGCCCCTACGAGCGCTGGATTACATACCAAAATTTGCCGTATTTTGACTAACACTGTTAGACAACAAAATACTTGGTTTGACTGCAAGAAACTACCAGGAAGGAGGAAGCTTTTTTCTTTAGTTAGGATGTCGTTACCTGCATACCGGTTTCGAACTCTTTAGTTCTCATCAGTACAGTAGGTATGTTCGTTTATCCTGTACTGATGAGAACTAAAGAGTTCGAAACCGGTATGCAGGTAACGACATCCTAACTAAAGAAAAAAGCTTCCTCCTTCCTGGTAGTTTCTTGCATTCAAGCCAAGTATTTTGTTGTCTAACAGTGTTAGTCAAAATACGGCAAATTTTGGTATGTAATCCAGCGCTCGTAGGGGCATATAGCCCGGAGAATAGCTGTTGTACCATGATTTGTTCAAATCCTTATTGTATAAGGAATTTTCAGGTGGTTTAGAGAACTTATTCTCAATTTTACGTATTTATATATGTACCCCTGACAAGTAGACTTCATTTCATTGTTGTAAAAATATATACCATGCAATCGAATATGAACTTTGCTAGAGGAGGGCCACTATCGCGCCATCTCATGCTTTTTCTTTTTAATCTCATGCTTTTTCGAAGATTTTCTCATGCACTGTCTCTTTGGGACCTGGCAGCATGAGATGGCGCGATTCGCGCCATCTCATGTTTTTTCCACCTTTTTCTTTTTAATCTCATGCTTTTTCGAAAATTTTCTCATGCACTGTTTCTTTGGGACCTGGCAACGCTGGCGCGAGAGCGCGAGCGGCTCAGACGTATAATATAAGAACGAGAGTGGTGGAGCGTCCAGCGGCCTATGTGATAACACATTACACAGTTTGTACGTCTTTCATATTACTATTATTTTACGATTAATGATTAATTACTTTGCCGGAAATTTGCAACAACGTTTTTTAACGGCGTATACTGCGGGTAGTTTATAACTTTGAAATCCATTTTACAGAATCATTATTTAATCTACAATAAAATCATTTTTGTTAGTATGTATGTATTTACTTTTATTTTGAACATTTAACAAATAAAAATTTTAATCATTCCAATATTTTAATTAATTTTATTTAATTTATTTATGTTATGTATATTATTTTTCTTTGAAGCCGTCGCGCCACAACCAGGCAGCGGGCCGTCGGCAGTCGTAAATGTGTAATTCACATCCGCGTTTTATGCTCTCTTTTATGCACACGAACAAGTGCAGGTGTCACTTTAAAGTAAAGAGCTCCGCGATTCGTTCAATCGAACGACTCCTTGCGAACGACTGTTCCAAGTGAGCTGAACGAGTGAACGAATGATCCATCGCTACTTTAGATGTTATGTTTAGAACTAAATCATGATAACTTTTGCCTTTTTAAAACATTAAACATTCTTATTACAAAAATTCCTAAAAAGACTAAAAATTATTTAAAATTAGTTTATAATAATTCAGGCATTAGGGTCAATAATTCGCCAAATCTTATTATGATTTAAAATTTGTTACAGACGTAAATATGTTTTTCTGTTTTTAGGAGGACCAATTAAACAACAATACAAACTATTGTGGTCACACTTGGTAGTAGTGATCAACGTATGGCATTGTTTGAAAACGTATATTTTTGCCCTCTTTACCATCGAATCCAAAGGAATGGAATTGCTGAATAATATATTATCTACAGTCAGTTCCTATTTTCAGTCAAACATTGATCCATGTGTATTTACTAAGGACTAAATTTCATTACCACACTAAAGTTGATGGAAAGTTGTTTTTTTCGTATTTTATTACTTTCAGGATTAGTTTGTGTTTAAACGATTGCTTTGCTATTGTCGCAAATAAACATAAAGAATGACAAGGAATTTATATTATAGTATTTTTAGTCTTATAGAACTAAATCTGATCTTATATTTAAAGTGATACACAGCAAAAAATGCACCACCAACAACGGCGACTCGGCGAATAAAGTACTACAATCAGTTATTCCGCAAATCTTAAACAGGCTGCAGTAGGTATCCCGTTACTTGAGCCAGACAGATGACGTCACAAGCCCCACCCCTCTGGTGCAAACTGAAAAAAACGTTATTAAAAAAAGTCCTGACTAGCACAGGGTTCCAAACTAGGACCCTGACTTGCACAGGATTCGAACCTAGGACCTCTTAGAAGGTGTTGGGATCTCCTTGGTGATGTTTGACGACCTAGACCACACAACTATCAAGTCCATGTACAGACATTCATCGAGTAACCCATACGAAGGCACACACTACAATCACTAGCCAATCAATGAGAGATATTTACAGGAGAATAACTAAAAAAGTACGCATCGTAGAGAAAATTTTTATTTGAAAATAATGTAGAGCTCATTTTTTTACATATAACTGCTGATTTTGAGCGAAATCTAAGCAAGTTGAGCAGTAGTGTATTATCGTTCTTTGTAAATCAAGGAATATTCCAAATAATTCCCAAAGGAGCTTCCCAAATGAGCTTCCCAAATGAGCTTTCAAAACCATTCCCAATCCCCCCACCAAATCCCCCCACTCTCCACCTCACCAAATCCCCCGCACTCTCCACCCCACCTTTTCCCCACACCACTTTTATTGCTATACATTCTCAATATTTACAGTATTTAACACAATTCAGATCATGTCTGTAGCTAGCCATATAAAGTAGACTAATGTAGTTATTTTTATTTATTTCAAAAATAAACTTGTATTTTAATAAATATATTTTTTTATAAATGTCAAACAAATAATTAGGAGTATTATCATTATTGCTGGACCATGTATATTATTAAGATCTTAATTCCCCCCGTATATGCAATTTAATATAGAGAAGCTCATTTCTCACGTTTGCATGCGTTCAACGAACGCCTTTCACCTGGGTTTGTTTAAGTAAGTATATTTGCACATGTTGCATATGATATTACATAATTTCCGTGTTCGAATTGATTACTTATAAAAAGATACAAATCCCCCCTCTCCTTTCCCCTCTCCTTTCCCCGCTAAAAAAAATATCCCGCAGACAAAAAAAAGCACCAAATCCACCCACTCTTCACCCTACCAAGCTAAAATCTGGTAAAAATAAGGTAAAATCAGGTAAAAAACAGCTAAAACCAGGTAAAAAACAGCTAAAACCCAGCTAAAAACAGGTAAAAAACACCTAAAAATAGCTACAAACTAGCTAAAACCCAGCTAAAAACAGCTAAAAATCAGCTAAAGCCCAGCTAAAAACAATTAAAAACCAGCTAAAAACCAGCTAAAAACAGCTAAAAAGAGGTAAAAACAGCTAAAAAACACCTAAAAACAGCTAAAAATCAGCTAAAACCCAGCTAAAAACAGCTAAAAACCAGCTAAAATAGCTAAAAACCAGCTAAAAACAGCTAATTTAATCTGACATACAAAATATTAAGACATGCCTTGCATTTTCTAACGTATGTTCACAACTTCATCAATACTCCTTCGTCATACAGTAATAAACAGGATTAAATTAGACTTTTTCACAATTCTTCAAACATGTTTAGGAAATTTACGAGGAGAATGAGGACGAGAGAGACGAAATACTGCTACGAGTTTGAATATTTAGTGGTGATGAAGCTCGCGAGAAACAGAAAAATTTTGGTTTTACCAACTAAGACCAAAGAATGTCTAAATTTTAGTGAAGAACAATCGACAAGACATACATTGAAATACGTATTAAGTTTCTAAACAGGAAACCTAAGGAGAGTAGTCAATATTTGTGTTTCAAGTGCAAGTATTAAAATCGTAAAAACTACGAAGAATGCCTTTCTAACGTACTCATTCCGAAAAATTTGTATTGTTATTAGACAGACTGTTAGGGCCCCGCTCCACGTAAAAATAGGAGCTTGGTTTTCTTCTTAGATCTCGTAGTGAAATACTTTAAAGACTATATATTTTAGTCATTACTTAACCTATAAAAAAATTTAGCCATACCCCATCAGTACTTTAAACTAAGAATTTCCCCGAGAGAAAGAAGAAGAGATACTGTTGGAACAAGTTTAAATATTTTAGGTTATTTGAATGGGTAGTTTTACCACTACTGCAAATAACTGGGGAAACTTGTAGTTGGCGAAGAACCCAAAGACAGATGTGTTAAGTTTAAAACCTAAAGACAATAGTAAAATAAACGTTTTAAGGTAAATTAAAGCTGCAGTACGAACAAAATAGAGACTTGTGCATTTCTTAGAGTAATATTTAGGCCGTTTAGGATTTTGAACTTCGTGCCACTTCGTCAAATTTCGGGGTTTGAACGACTGAATTAAAATACAGTCATTCCGCGTACAAAATATATCTAGATGTTTCTAAGTATTATTAGCTCTGACCAGGCGACACTGCAGTAAAACCTTCTTAACCATAGTTTTAAGAATTTTCTAAATGTGGCAACAATGCTGCAACTAATTTAGTATCACTGCAAAGTGTATGTAAAATCAGTGTTACTACTCTTGTATTAAACTTTAACAATGTTTTAAGAACTGTGTACATTTGACATCAACGAATCAAGATAGAATTGATAGGCTTACACCCCTTAATATACTTCCACTTAAAACTTGTTTTTCCCTACCAATAAACATAGAACGTTTTGTTGCCTTTTTATAATTCATCCAGTAGTTTTAAATTAGAACCGATTTAAGACTTCGCGACTTAAAGATACATAAATAATAACCCACAACAAAGCTGTCAATTACTGTTAGACTACTAAAAAAAAGTTAAAATAAAAGACTATAATATTTATTAACTATTTATTAATTACAATGCTGTACAAATATTATAATATACATTCTAATTAACAGGTTTTCTGTTTCTTGTAACCAAACGGTTCAGAGTTCCCATCAACTAGAAACTTTCTTTTTGTGGAGTTTGGCCTGTAGAGTTTCGTCTCAGTGCAGGTTGTTACAGAGTGGTCTTTGGTTCTTCGAATATCTTTTGAGATGATCGATATTGGTTCCGACTCTGTAAGAACCATATCCTTAATAGTGTCGAAATTTATTAACCGCGATGCCTCGTAATTTAAGGATATCCCCTTAACTTTACAAACTATCACATCAGAATTAGTCTTGGTAGCATTTACTTTATAAGAATAATTTTTGGGGCCTCCAGAAACAAACTCTGTAATGTATCTGTCATCACCATACATTTCTAATTCATCGGTTAGATCACCAATGAATTGTCCAGTAGTTAAATCAGTCGCACCTGGTCTGGTAACGTAAATAACGGAGTCAGTATCGTAATAAAGGACTCTGTCACCTAATTGTTCGAGAAACGAATAAAGTTTCAGGCGCGCTTGGGCAGTAACGAAAGCAGCAATAACCACATTAACAGTAGCTAACGGGTCAAAGGATTCTTCTCTATGTTCATATCCAACAATTAGAGTGTTGTCATTGACAGGGAGAACACCATTAACATAAATTGATGGATTTGTTAGCATTGCAAATAATTCAACAGGCTTATTTACAATCTTTGTCTTTGGTTGATTTTCCCGTTGTCCAAATTTGCCCCAAAAAGAGTTTAAAATAAGTTTAGCTAGAGATCTTAGGCCAGGGTTTTCAAGAATCCGAGAATATTCTAATTTGACATCTTCCCTTGCAAAGAATTCTTCAATATATTTGTTTTTCTCTTCCTCGGTCGTACACTCTTTGGGCCAGCCGGAAGCTTCCTGCTTTATTTTAATAAATTTGTTCATCATTCCTGTGAACAAGCCATCTTCACCAGTCTCCTTATTAAATGTCAGAACATCATATTTCCATATTTCTTGTATTTCGGTTATATTGTATCCCTTCACAACAGCTTTAAGTACCTCGTCTAGAACCCATGTCCCCTCTAACGTTCTTTCTTCATCAGTATGATTACACTCGTTTGTAATCATGTCTTCACCGCAGGTTCGACAAAGAACAAACATCAATTTACTATTCATTTTAACGGGGAGAACTGGGTGGTAGAGATCTTGAGGAGGTAAAATTTTACATTTAATTAAGCCGCTGATATTGTTCAAATCCAAACTGTGACATTCCTCCCCTACGAAAACTTTAGGATGTGCAACTGGAAATTTTCCGTACTTACACACCCAGGGGTACAGGGAACAAACATCCATGTATTTAATCTTTTCTGCTTCCTTAGCCTTGTAATAAGTATGAGTATTACCCGTACGCCCTCCGTAGAAAGCATCTCTCGGGTTTAAAGGCAAAAGTGTTAAAAGAGGATGTGTCTCGGTGTAGGCCTTAATTTCCAAATTATCTTTTAATTGCTTTCTAAAGTCACACTCCCATATTTCATTAACAACAAAACCCATTTCTTTTAACTTTGTAATTTTTGCTTGAGATGATTCATACCTTAAATTTGGTGTTGTGGAAGGATCGTCACCAACAGGATCATCTCTTCCAAATTTATAACATTTTGGGCATCCATGGTAATAGCAGCCCTGAAACTCGAAAATTTCATTGGTTTCAAGACAGTAACCATCAACTTTTACACCATGCAGAACCATTTCTCTCCCTTTAGCAGCATGTAAAATATTGATTTGTCTTTGTTTTTCCTCCCAAATTAACCACTCTATTGCAATTTTACTTTATTGATCTTTCCACCTGTATCCGTTTTTAGGAATAACTCCAATGGTGTTGGGTTTAAAAAAGTTTCTGCGGAATACTTTGTTGCATGCGGAAGCAATTGTTGTGGCTTCGGTAAAGGGACAGACATTAGTGGTTGACAACAGTTGATCTCTAAATTTCAAACAGGCTCGTGTTAGAATTTCTACATCTGATACACAGTATTCAACCAAGTCCTTTTGCATTTCGAATCGATCATTTTTGTGTTCCTCGTACCACTGTAAAAACTTCTTTCTGTACGATATTTTATGCGAACATAAACATTTTTTAATTTAACGAAAAGAAATTTCTTTGACGTTGACAAAATTATTTTTTTATTTTTTTACAACCATGTTTACATCTATTTTCATGACTACAAACTAAAAAGGTAACAAGTAACAATACAACAACTATATATTGTTGGATCTGGTATCCAACATGCTCGGGGCCTTTAGGTTTTACAATACATTACTAAATTATATATCTATTTATAATTTATTTATAGTTTTATATTATTTCATGTATTTTATTATTATTTTTTTTTTTTTTTTTTTTTTAAACTAAGAGAAAATAAACTTATTTACATATTCTATACAAAATTAACTTTATATGTTTTTATTAGCTCTCTATAGGTAATATAGCAATTTTTGTAATGGACCTTAAATAGGTGCCATTTAATGTTTTTACCTCTATTACTCTTACCTTGCCGTCTTTACCAGGAATGATCCTAGTAATTCTGGCAATTGGCCATTGTACAGAAGGTACATTGTCTTCTTTAAGAAGTACTAGCATGTTTTCTTTTACATTAGGAATGTCTAAACGCCATTTAGGCCGAGATTGTAGTTGACAAATATAATCTTTGTACCATCTCTGCCAAAATTGTTGCTGCATTTGCGTACATAACTTCCAAAATTTTAACCTATTTTCTGGAATTTGTGTATAATTAGGTTCAGGAAACGCAGTTATTGGACCACCAATAAGGAAATGTCCTGGAGTTAAATAAGTTAAATCTGAAGGATCGTTTGTAATTTGTGTCAGGGGCCTAGAATTTAAATACCCTCAATTTGAATTATAACTGTATTAAACTCTTCATACGTGAGTCGATTATTGGGGGTTATCCTTTTTAAGTGGTATTTTGTGCTTTTAACGCCAGCTTCCCACAAGCCACCAAAGACTGGTGAATAACTCGGAATGAATTTGAAGTCAATTTTTTGTTCTAGACAAAAATAATTTAATTTATTATTTTTATCAGATGTGAACATATCATGATATTCATTTAATGTATTTTTTGCTCCTTTGAATGTACCATCATTGTCACAAAATACCTGAAAAGGTTTACCTCGTCTAAAGATAAATCTTTTAAATGCAGCTAAAAAATTTTCAGTGGTTAAATCTGACAAAAGCTCTAAATGAATTGCCTTTACTGCAAAACAAACAAATAAAGCGATGTAAGATTTAGTAATGACAGACTTTCGTATTCTAGACTGTTTTATATAAAACGGACCGCAGAAATCTATTCCAACATTTTGAAATGGTCTAGCTCTTGAAACTCTACTTTCAGGTAATGAACCCATTAACTGCTTGGAACACTGAGCTTTAGCTCTAAAACCAGTTATACATTTATGGATAACTTTTTTTACTTCTCGGTTGCCACTAATAATCCAGTATTTTAAATTAAGAGAACTTAAAACTTGTTTTTGTCCGGCATGTAATAAATTTAGATGTTCTTTTATAATTATAAGTTCAGTTATATAACTATTTTTAGGCAAAATTATAGGATGCTTCTGATCATAACTAATGTCTGCATTTTGCAGCCTCCCTCCAACACGAAGAATATTTTCGTGATCTAGAAATGGAGTTAACGAATTTAAATTTGACTGTATTGGAAGATTATTTGTCAGACACCCTATCTCACTGGAAAATGCACACTTCTGCTCATGTTTAATGATGATTTTTAGAGCATAATCTAGTTCGAATATTTTTAAATTTCCTGATATTTTATTTTGACCTTTTGCATTATTGAAAAATCTAAGCATATAAGCCAAAACTCTTTGTAATTTTGACAGGTTAGAAAATTTTGTGAAGAAAACATCTGATTCAATCACTTGTGAAATAAATATTTTCTTTTCTTCTGGCAGATGGTCCGGCATAATAAAAGATACATTATTATGAGTAAAATGCTTATCAGATAGTATTGTAGGACCATGAAACCATAAATAATTTTTGTATAGCTGTTGTGGTTCTAAGCTTCTCGATAAATAATCAGATGGATTTTCTTTTGTATTAATGTATTGCCACTGAAAATAACCTGTTAAATTTTGAATTTTTGTTACTCTGTTTGCGACATAAGGATTTAGTTTAATAGGCTCAGATTTTAGCCATGCTAATGTTATATTGGAGTCAGAATATAATACCACTTTAGCAATTTTTGACTTTAGCAAATTATAAATTATGTTTGTTAAATTAGCTAGTAACAATGCACTGTTTAATTCTAGTCTAGGCACCGTAAGCCTTTTATTTAAAGGGACAATTCGTGATTTTGAACAAATGAGGTTTACAAACACTTCATTTTTATGAATTACAGGAACATATAAAACAGCACCAAAAGCTATGGTCGAAGCATCACAATAACCTATTAGCTCTATACTTTCAGCATTAGCAAAATGTAAATCTCTACATAGAGTTATAGGTGGCATATTTGAAAGATTTTCAACAAAGTGTGCCCAGTTTTTTAATAAATCATCAGGAACAATATCATCCCAGTTTAATTTTAAAGTCCATAGCCTTTGCATAAATAATTTTGCAGTGGCAGAAATTGGCCCAACTAGACCTAGAGGATCGTAAAATTTTGAAATGAAACTTAAAATCTGACGTTTTGTTACACAGTTATTGTTATCGATTTTGGGACACACAATTTTAAAACAGTCAGTGCAAGGAATGTATGACAGACCTAATGTTTTTATGGTAGAATCTAACTTATTCATGTCAACCTCACTAAGATGACACTTATCCTCAGGAATATCTTTCAAAATAAAGGTGTTATTACTACACCATTTGTGTAACTCAAAGGAACCTAACGATAAAAGATTAATTAATTCATCTTTTAATTTTTTCGCTTCTTGAATAGTATCTGTCCCTGTTAAAATATCATCTACATACGTATTTTTTTTTAACGCGTTTGATGCTAAAGGAAAATTTTGACCCTCATTGTATGACAGATGTATTAAACATCTTGTTGCTAAAAATGGAGAACTTTTTAATCCATATGTGACAGTTTGCAACTGTAAGCACTGTATTGGATAACTGGGGTTTTCTCTCCAAAGAATATTTTGTAATGAACAGTGCTCAGGATTAATCAAAATATTTCTATACATTTTTTTTATATCTGATAGTAAAATATATTTATAAGTTCTAAATAAAATTAAAATTTCAAATAAAGAATTTTGTACAACAGCTCCGTTGTACAAAACGTCATTTATGCATTTTTTATTTTTTGATTTCATGCCACCATCGAAAACTACTCGAAAAGTTGTAGTTCTTTTGTCTTCTCGAATAATAGGATGATGGGCCATAAAATACACCTTACCGCTCTCAAGGTCATAATCATCGATATTGACAAGTTTTGCGTGATTTAATGATAAATATTCATCGATAAAAATTTTATAGTTCTTAAACATTTCAGGGTTGGCTTTAAATCTTTTTTCGAGATTTTCGAATCTCTGGTAAGCAACAGAGAAAGAATCACCGAGATTTATATCTTTAAAAGGCTGTTTTAAAGGCAAGTCAACCTGATATTTATTATCAACCTTTTTAACAGATTTATTAAAAATAGCTTCACATGCTTCTTGTTCATTATTGTATTCAGGATAAATTTCGGGTACCTTTTCAACTTCCCAAAATTGAGCCATTAGTTGCTCTATATCCTGACACCTTGCATGAAAAGAAACAAGTGAATAATTAGAGCTTTTGTTAGTATTAGATAAATCTGGAGGAATTAAACCACTTACAACGTATCCAAAAAGGGTATTTTGTAGCACTAAGCCATTATCTAATTTGTAACTATCTTTTAGTAAAATTTGGAAGAAAATGTCAGCTGACAATAATAAATCAATATTATCTGGTTTATTATAATCGTCATCAGCTAAAATAATGGACTCGGGCAGTTTTATTGTATGAAATAAGTTAAATTCAAATTGAGGTAACTTACTAATGTTGTCTACCACTGAACATTTAACAGTCATCTTAAAATTACAAAGACATGACTTTATATCAATATTTACTGAATTTTGTACTTGAGTTACTTTATCAGAAATACCAAATATGTTTATTTGATTTCTGAAAGTTTTTAGCTTTAATTTGTTCACAAAATCTTTAGATATTAAAGACATTTGTGAACCAGAATCAAGCAAACATCGTGCAACAACGAATTTACCGTTTTTATCTTTTACTTGAACCTTTACAGTAGGCAAAAGTACATTATCTGTATCTTTTTTAAAAGTACTTAAACAATTTAGTTCACCATTGGTGGCGATTTCCTTACCCTCTCCTAATTTTTCCAAATGCAGCAAACTGTGGTGATCTTTTGCGCAAATCTGGCATTTAATTGACAGTTTACATTTTCCAGTATGGCTGTTTAAACATATCCTGCAACATTTATTTTTATTAATGAAAGTAATTCTGTCACTAACAGATATTATTTTAAATTTTTTACAATTATATATTTTATGTCCAGAGAGGTCACAAAATATACATTTTGTTTTAGTTTCTTTACTCTTTTCATAATTTAAATGTGAAATATTATTTTTATTTGGAAATTGCCTCTCAGAGCCTCCAGCGGCCTCTAGAGCTGTAGCTCTTTTATCTAAAAATTCTAGAAATTCGTTTACAGTTGGCAGTTTCGATGAATCTCTGTCAACTTGGTATGACCTATTTGTAAACTGATCTAATTTTTTAGACAGAATACAAATCAAAATCATATCCCAGTGTTGAACAGGTTGATTCAAATTTTTTAATGCACTTATTTGTTGACGAACTTTGCTAACAAATTCCCTTATTGCCGAAGGTGTACCTTTTGACACGCTAGGTATTTCTAGGATAAACGATATATGGGAATTTATTAACATGGCTTCATTATCGTACCTATCATTTAAAATTTATAATGCCTCCGAATAGGAAGAATTTATTATTGGCAAAGTGTTGATAAGAGTAGAAGCTTCACCTTTCAAATAACTTCGTAAATAAAATAATTTTTCCACATCGGAAAAAGTAGTATTTTTATCAATAACAGCGTTAAATATTTCAATAAAGGGTTTAAAATCATTTAAATTTTTTCCGTCAAAAGTTGGTATGTCTATATTTGGAAGTCTTGTTGTTGAAATATTACTGCTATTGATCGCAGAGAATTTTGTAGAACATGCTGCCATTTCTTGAGAATTATCACGAAGTTTTAAAGTTATTTTGGAAACAAGACTAAAATATTCTTCTTCAAATTCTTCTGAAACGTCATGTTCTTCAGGATCCAAATACAAAATTTGAGTTTGCGTCTCTTGAAATCTTTGAAAATTATTTGTTAGGAGATCTTTTCTCATTAAAAATTGATTTTTTAAAATATCTGAAAGAGGTTCGTTTTCATGCTCAACAACAAACCTACTTATACGCGACATACTAGCTTTGAGTTGGTTAATAATAACATTTAGTTTACCGATTTCTTTTTTAGACATTTTGTTTAGAAATATGTAATAAGTTTATGCCTTTATGTCAATTTGATAGATAAAAAATTTGACTTTTAAAATTAAGGGTTATGACAAATTGTTAATTATGATATTCCACCTGGACCTGGTACTGGATTCTTGCACCTTCAATAATTCCCGTCTCCAGGGCACCAGCTAAGAGCCCCTTTCTTGTCACCAACTGTGACACTTTGCAACAGATTCTTGATATTTTTCGTCTATTGGCAATTGGAATATTCAAAATACAAAATTCAATGCTTGCCCATTTAGGTATCCAAAGAAGAGCTGTACTGCTTTGTCTCCAAGTGGAACTATTTTTAATTTTTCACCTGAGAAAGCTTCTTCTCCCTTCTTTTATTATATGGACTGTATGATTGTATTTTCTTCTATATTCGGTTCGAACTGACCAAAATGTACGATATTTTATGCGTACATAAACATTTTTTAATTTAACGAAAAGAAATTTCTTTGACGTTGACAAAATTATTTTTTTATTTTTTTACAACCATGTTTACATCTATTTTCATGACTACAAACTAAAAAGGTAACAAGTAACAATACAACAACTATATATTGTTGGATCTGGTATCCAACACTTTCGATCATCTTCCTTCATGGTGTCTGGAGAGTAGTATTCTAAAGCAGGGAGGGTACCAACGTAATGTTCGTTTGCTTTTGCGTTGAATAAATGAGGAAAATATCCCTTTTTGAAGTCATCGCCCAAACCAAATGCTTTTGGTAATTTCGACAAGGCCATTGGGAAATAGTTAAGAGAGTCAATAAATTTCACATTTCCAACCTTCATCATGATTATTTTTGTACCCCTCATAATTATAGCCCGGGAGGTGGTGTCAAATTTTTATGGGTGATTTCAGCATAACTACTCTCTATTCTGTATGGTAGTTTGTACTTGACAAGCAACTAAAATAAGTATTAGCTGGCGCGACGCTGTGACCTGCGGGTGTAAGAGGCTGCCAAACTCGTAAAAAAAAAATTTTTTTCGAGTCATTTCAGCAAATCTAAAAAGCTGTAGATTGTTTATTTATAATGTTTCCATCATGAAAAAATGTGTTAGCTGCATGGGGTAGGTGGAAAAACTTGTTAGCTGCCGAAGTGAAAATGTATGAAAAGTACGGAAAATCAAGTGATTTCAGCAAAGCTAAAAAATTGCTTATATAACAGTTTACGATCTGAAAATCGTATAAATGACTGTTAGCTGGTATTAAAATGTGGCAAAACCTGTTAGCTGGGCTTTCAAAGTGTAGCGTAGCATTAAGGCGCGGTGCCTTTAATGACGCAGCTAACATATTTTTCCACCTTTTCTTGTCAGCTGACTACTGATTTTTTTATCATAAACTGATGAGGTACTCATTTTCATACCTGCTGATATCACATTACTACTTAAACAATTTAGTTCACCATTGGTGGCGATTTCCTTACCCTCTCCTAATTTTTCCAAATGCAGCAAACTGTGGTGATCTTTTGCGCAAATCTGGCATTTAATTGACAGTTTACATTTTCCAGTATGGCTGTTTAAACATATCCTGCAACATTTATTTTTATTAATGAAAGTAATTCTGTCACTAACAGATATTATTTTAAATTTTTTACAATTATATATTTTATGTCCAGAGAGGTCACAAAATATACATTTTGTTTTAGTTTCTTTACTCTTTTCATAATTTAAATGTGAAATATTATTTTTATTTGGAAATTGCCTCTCAGAGCCTCCAGCGGCCTCTAGAGCTGTAGCTCTTTTATCTAAAAATTCTAGAAATTCGTTTACAGTTGGCAGTTTCGATGAATCTCTGTCAACTTGGTATGACCTATTTGTAAACTGATCTAATTTTTTAGACAGAATACAAATCAAAATCATATCCCAGTGTTGAACAGGTTGATTCAAATTTTTTAATGCACTTATTTGTTGACGAATTTTGCTAACAAATTCCCTTATTGCCGAAGGTGTACCTTTTGACACGCTAGGTATTTCTAGGATAAACGATATATGGGAATTTATTAACATGGCTTCATTATCGTACCTATCATTTAAAATTTATAATGCCTCCGAATAGGAAGAATTTATTATTGGCAAAGTGTTGATAAGAGTAGAAGCTTCACCTTTCAAATAACTTCGTAAATAAAATAATTTTTCCACATCGGAAAAAGTAGTATTTTTATCAATAACAGCGTTAAATATTTCAATAAAGGGTTTAAAATCATTTAAATTTTTTCCGTCAAAAGTTGGTATGTCTATATTTGGAAGTCTTGTTGTTGAAATATTACTGCTATTGATCGCAGAGAATTTTGTAGAACATGCTGCCATTTCTTGAGAATTATCACGAAGTTTTAAAGTTATTTTGGAAACAAGACTAAAATATTCTTCTTCAAATTCTTCTGAAACGTCATGTTCTTCAGGATCCAAATACAAAATTTGAGTTTGCGTCTCTTGAAATCTTTGAAAATTATTTGTTAGGAGATCTTTTCTCATTAAAAATTGATTTTTTAAAATATCTGAAAGAGGTTCGTTTTCATGCTCAACAACAAACCTACTTATACGCGACATACTAGCTTTGAGTTGGTTAATAATAACATTTAGTTTACCGATTTCTTTTTTAGACATTTTGTTTAGAAATATGTAATAAGTTTATGCCTTTATGTCAATTTGATAGATAAAAAATTTGACTTTTAAAATTAAGGGTTATGACAAATTGTTAATTATGATATTCCACCTGGACCTGGTACTGGATTCTTGCACCTTCAATAATTCCCGTCTCCAGGGCACCAGCTAAGAGCCCCTTTCTTGTCACCAACTGTGACACTTTGCAACAGATTCTTGATATTTTTCGTCTATTGGCAATTGGAATATTCAAAATACAAAATTCAATGCTTGCCCATTTAGGTATCCAAAGAAGAGCTGTACTGCTTTGTCTCCAAGTGGAACTATTTTTAATTTTTCACCTGAGAAAGCTTCTTCTCCCTTCTTTTATTATATGGACTGTATGATTGTATTTTCTTCTATATTCGGTTCGAACTGACCAAAATGTACGATATTTTATGCGTACATAAACATTTTTTAATTTAACGAAAAGAAATTTCTTTGACGTTGACAAAATTATTTTTTTATTTTTTTACAACCATGTTTACATCTATTTTCATGACTACAAACTAAAAAGGTAACAAGTAACAATACAACAACTATATATTGTTGGATCTGGTATCCAACACTTTCGATCATCTTCCTTCATGGTGTCTGGAGAGTAGTATTCTAAAGCAGGGAGGGTACCAACGTAATGTTCGTTTGCTTTTGCGTTGAATAAATGAGGAAAATATCCCTTTTTGAAGTCATCGCCCAAACCAAATGCTTTTGGTAATTTCGACAAGGCCATTGGGAAATAGTTAAGAGAGTCAATAAATTTCACATTTCCAACCTTCATCATGATTATTTTTGTACCCCTCATAATTATAGCCCGGGAGGTGGTGTCAAATTTTTATGGGTGATTTCAGCATAACTACTCTCTATTCTGTATGGTAGTTTGTACTTGACAAGCAACTAAAATAAGTATTAGCTGGCGCGACGCTGTGACCTGCGGGTGTAAGAGGCTGCCAAACTCGTAAAAAAAAAATTTTTTTCGAGTCATTTCAGCAAATCTAAAAAGCTGTAGATTGTTTATTTATAATGTTTCCATCATGAAAAAATGTGTTAGCTGCATGGGGTAGGTGGAAAAACTTGTTAGCTGCCGAAGTGAAAATGTATGAAAAGTACGGAAAATCAAGTGATTTCAGCAAAGCTAAAAAATTGCTTATATAACAGTTTACGATCTGAAAATCGTATAAATGACTGTTAGCTGGTATTAAAATGTGGCAAAACCTGTTAGCTGGGCTTTCAAAGTGTAGCGTAGCATTAAGGCGCGGTGCCTTTAATGACGCAGCTAACATATTTTTCCACCTTTTCTTGTCAGCTGACTACTGATTTTTTTATCATAAACTGATGAGGTACTCATTTTCATACCTGCTGATATCACATTACTGAAAAAAAATGCAATTGAAAGAGAATACGGAAGTACAATGGTATCATATATTGTATACTAATATCATAAATAAATTAGTGTATTTTATAATTTGTACATTTATCGAATGTCAGAATATTATTTCGAGCAGCAAGAAAAATGTCTCTACCACAATCGATATAACTTGTGTACATTTTTGTAATAGTATAATTTAGAAAATGTAATAACATACATTCAGTAAGCTCTCAAATTATTTATATTCATCATCTGAATCATTTTCACAGTCGAAATCGGATTTTTAGACCTTTCTAACTACGACAATGTCGTATACTATACTAGTAGAAAACATAGTCTCTGCTTTTTGAAATAATATTCTGCAATTCGATAAATGTACAAATTATAAAATACACTGTTTTAATTTATTTATAATATTGTTATACGATATGTGATACCATTTTACTCCCGTATTCTCTTTTAATCACATTTTTTTCAGTAATATGATATTAGCTGGTATGAAAATAAGTACCTCATCAGTTTATGATAAACAAAAAACAGAAAATCAGTAGTCAGTTAACAAGAAAAGGTGGACAAATATGTTTGCTGCGTCACTAAAGGCACCACGCGAAGCGCGCGCCTGAACTCTACTCTACACTTTGAAAGCCCAGCTAACAGGTTTTGCCACATTTTAATACCAGCTAACAGCACAGATCCATTGCGTAGCTATATGGATCTGTGCTAACAGTCATTTATACGATTGTCAGATCGTAAACTGTTATATAAGCAATTTTTTAGCTTTGCTGAAATCACTTGATTTTCCGTACTTTTCATACATTTTCACTTGGGCAGCTAACAAGTTTTTCCACCTGCCCTATGCAGCTAACACATTTTTTCATGATGGAAACATTATAAATAAACAATCTACAGCTTTTTAGCTTTGCTGAAATGATTCGAAAAAAAATATTTTTTTTACGAGTTTGGCAGCCTCTTACACCCGCAGGTCACAGCGTCGCGCCAGCTAACACTTATTTTAGTTGTTTGTCAAGTACAAACTACCATACAGAATAGAGAGTAATTATGCTGAAATCACCCATAAAAATTTGACCACCTCCCGGGCTACCAGCTAACAGGTTTTGCCACATTTTAATACCAGCTAACAGTCATTTATACGATTTGCAGATCGTAAACTGTTATATAAGCAATTTTTTAGCTTTGCTGAAATCACTTGATTTTCCGTACTTTTCATACATTTTCACTTGGGCAGCTAACAAGTTTTTCCACCTGCCCCATGCAGCTAACACATTTTTTCATGATGGAAACATTATAAATAAACAATCTGCAGCTTTTTAGCTTTGCTGAAATGACTCGAAAAAAATTTTTTTTTTGCGAGTTTCGCAGCCCCTCATCATCTTAAGCCACGCTTTTGGACCAGCTGACACATGATTCTTCGATAAGCTATGAAACAACAATCTGTAGTAAAAAAATGAACTTTGGTGAAATGGTCCGATAAAATTTGACACCACCTCCCGGGCTATTAGTTCTGGTGTTAGAGTGGTGTTTGTGAGTAAATAATTCAAAATAAATTGATGGTCAAAGGCTTGACCGTTGTGTGCTATTACAACAACATTTTTAAAGGTTTTTCTTAATTGTAGCAAATGTTGCGTAAATAGTAAAACAGGGTCAAAATTTTTAAGTATTTGCAGTATAACACCATATTTTCTACATATTTCGTCTTCTGTATTGATGCACACGTCACAACATTGTTTAAAAACACAGAGATTTACTTGGTGAAGAAGCGAACCATTAGTCAACACCTCTTCTTGTCGGGTCTCAAAGTCATAAAACACGAAAAGTACATCTTTCGTTTTCCGTTTTTCTGTGTCTCTTTGAATGAAACATAGATGATTTTCAGGAGCATATGTTCTACATATTTTACAAAATAAAGGGTTTTCCAATAAGAGGTGTTATTTTGATATTCAAAGGAAAATGCCATTTTTTGAGATAAATGATCGGATGTTTATTTCATTATAAAGAGGAAGGTATGCCGTTAATAATGGAAAATAACATCTGCCAAATGACCACCACGACCACGCCCACAGGACCATATCCTTTTCATGAAATTTTCCATAACCAAATCGCAAAGTGGCTGCCCTATGTCCTCGATAGCCTCACGAATTCCATCTTTGAGGTCTTGAATCGACGCTGGGCTGTTGGCGTAGATCTTCTCTTTCACGTGGCCCCAAAGGAAGAAGTCGCAAGGTGTTAAGTCACAAGATCTCGGTGGCCAATTGTGATCACCTCTTCGAGAGATAACACGGTCCGGAAACTTTTCCCGTAAAAGATCAATGGTTTCGTTGCTTGTGTGGCACGTAGCGCCGTCTTGTTGAAAGTAAACGTTGTCCAGATCAATACCATCCAATTCCGGCCATAAAAAATCATTAATCATCTGTCGATAGCGCAATCCATTCACCGTAACTGGTGCTCCAGCCTCATTTTCAAAAAAGTCAGGTCCAATGACCTAAGCAAACCTAAGCAAACCTAAGCAAACCCCGCCGGACCATAAACCGCACCAAACAGTCACACGTTGAGGATAGAGAGGCTTTTCAACAATAACTCTTGGGTTTTCCGAGCCCCAGATGCGACAATTTTGTTTGTTGACGAAGCCACCGAGGTGGAAATGGGCCTCATCAGTCAAGATGATTTTTCGATGGAATTCCGGATCATTTTCATGCATTTCAAGGACCCAATCGGCAAAGACACGCCGTTGTTGATGATCGGCCGGCTTGAGTTCTTGTGTTAACTGAACTTTATAAGCCTTAAGACCCAAATCTTTATGCAAAATACGGTGTAATGACGTTTGTGGAATGTTTAATTCCAAAGAACGACGAGAAATGGACAAACCTGGGTTTTCTTCAACATGTTCGGATACAGCAGCAATATTCTCAGCTGTTCTTGAGCGACGTGCACGGGTTTTATTCTTCACATCACTAACTTGTCCCAACAGCTCGAATTTTCCCACCAACTTCTGTATTGCGGTCCGACAAGGTGCTTCACGACGACCCAAAAATGTTCGAGTTTTACGAACCGTCTCTGCCAAATTTTCACCATTTTTATAGTGAATTTTAATAATTTCAATGCGTTGTTGAAGCGTGTATCGTTCCATTTTTATTAATGGCGTAGTTTCTACTTGTCAAATGTCAAAAAATTACAGCTCCAAAAGTGACATCTACCGAAATAGCGGGCTATTCAAAATAACACCTCTTATTGGAAAACCCTTTACTTCTCCACATACATGTTGTCTTTTACCCCTCACTGTTTTAAAACAGTTGTTACAACTTCTAATTTCTGCACACACTGTGCTTTTCTCCCAAGACCCATCTTGTAGGTGATTCTCGTAACAAGCCTGGCTTTTAAAGTACCGACGGCAATTGGTACAATTAATTTTAAGTTGTTGACTCGGACATTTCGGAGACTGAAGGCAACCAGCATACACTCCACCGCACCGGTGCTCATCTTTGTGATCAAACGGCGAGTGGCATTCTTCGCAGTAATAGCTGCAGCAAAAGGCGGCCGTAGTAGAAGTAATTACATTAAAATGTCCATCATGATGTAACAAGTTAAGTCTTTTATTGCTTTCTGTAGTTCCTTCAAAAATGGTATCTCTGCCCTTTGACCCGTAACTGTATACCACAATTTTGTAATCCTTGAGGTGTTCTTGAAATTGTTGAAGCTCGACAATACCAGCCCCTTCTTCGGGAATTACAACACCAGCTTCTTCTAATAACTTTCTGGTCCTTGTAATCTGTATTTTCCCCGTATCCTTCCTTACTTTGTTAAATTCATGGTCTTTGTCCAAGTTGGCTATCGCAACCACCAAGGAGCGAGGTAGGCATAAGTTGTCTTTATTCGTAATACTTATTATTCCTCGTCGCATACAACATTCCTCTTCAAAGCTGTTGTATTTACCTCTTCTTCCCCGACCCGTCGGTAAGCGTACAATTGTTACTTTAAGACAAAAAGTGTCTGTATTAAGTCCTGTTGAGTTGGACTGGTAAACATTGCTAATAACATCCCAAACATCCTCGTAACTAATTTCTTCTGCCGGTTTAAGACCTATCCATCCTTCACCTCGATTAAAATCTTTAGAACAGAAACTAAAAGCCACCTGATCCGATAGTTGTAGACCGCTAGTAACCTTGTAAATAACTTGGTTAATTGCTTCTTTTATCCACTCATCGGGCTCAGCCCCAGCAGGTACTGGATTTAGCTTAAATTCTAGGGTTCTACCTGTTAGGTTGAATATTCAAACCTTCTTGCTAGTGTCTCTAACAACAACAAACTTTTCCATCCTGTCAGGCATGTCTTCACTCATCGACTGTTCAAACAGAAATGATTAGACTGCTCTGACGCACCTCTACTTATAACCTCGGTTCGTCAAAACAGGGGCACGTTCGGTCACTTAATAAAAATACCAAGTAGAGTACATTCAGAAACCAAGTATTTTAACCAATCAGAATCGAACTTGCGAGTGCTAACCAATCAGAATTAAGCCTACAGATTTTAACTAATCAAACTAAATTTTAATTTGCTCCTGCAAACTTAACGCACCATCTGCTTATCTTTTCAAGGTCAGCTGGTACTGCGTATTACAGTTCTCACGAAAAACACTTAGATTCTCCCATCCAAAAACTAAAGCTTAGGTTTAGTTAAGTTTTTCTATTCAATTCTTTAACGCTTAACAAGGTTGTGAACGAGCTTGGCGAGATTAAGGTTTACATTAAGCGCTAGGCTTTAAAAGATTTTTACTAAAAATAAATACCTATTAGGTTATCAAATAAAACATCTGCTTGTGTTACTATCTTTATTTAACCCATCAGTGTACATCTTACCTAGTAAAAACATTATTGCATTCACAACTAAAACTATTAATAAAACTCAATTCCAAGTTGCTCCAGTTCTCTTAAAATACTCTAATAATATAATAATAATAATACACTAATTTCAGGCGTATTAATGCCATCCGTATTATCCTCTTCCAAACATCGAAATTGGTCTATCATGTCATTGACATCTCTGTACTCTAGGATAGGACTCTCCGTCTAACTTCCTGAAGCCCTCCTCCCCATTTTTCTACTTCGTAGTTCCCATCGCTAGTGTCTTCGATTAATTTTCTCCTTTGGATTTCGTTTTGAAATTTTAAAAATTTTAAATATTTCGTATTTTTCTTTTTAGCCACTATTATTCAATTCTTTATAAGTGCTTCGGGGAGGAAATAGCTTTTTAATAATATTTACATACTTCCAACCAGACGATGAACTAATGCGTTCACACCGTTTAAAGTTTCTTTTGTGGGCATTTGTTAGAACTAAAATTTTTCTATATTGTAAGAGGTCGTTATCGGTGTACTCTACAGGGTGTTCCTCAGTAAGGAGATTTAGGAGGCCATCTGTTAACTTAAACTCTTTCCCACCAATAATTAGAGTATTTCCTTTAAAAAAAGCTGGCACATTTCCAAGAAACCAACTAGAGCACACCTCCCGAAAACCAAACACGTTTTTATTTGGCATTTCCATCAACTTTAAAGTTATTTTGCTGATAGCCATCTTATCTCTTTGACGTCTAACTTGATAATGAAGCTTTCTTAGTGATAGTAGGATATTTATTAACACGTAATGGCGTCGTAACATACACGTAATATAGACGTAACATAGACGTAACATAGACGTAACATAGACGTAACATAAACGTAAAAAGCTAGTTGCATACATATATTATTTGAACCTTCACGTCTATGTTACGTCTATTTTACGTGTATGTTACGACGCCATTACGTGTTAATAAATATCCTACTATCACTAAGAAAGCTTCATTATCAAGTTAGACGTCAAAGAGATAAGATAGCTATCAGCAAAATAACTTTAAAGTTGATGGAAATGCCAAATAAAACGTGTTTGGTTTTCGGGAGGTGTGCTCTAGTTGGTTTCTTGGAAATGTGCCAGCTGTTTTTAAAGGAAATACTCTAATTATTGGTGGGAAAGAGTTTAAGTTAACAGATGGCCTCCTAAATCTCCTGACTGAGGAACACCCTGTAGAGTACACCGATAACGACCTCTTACAATATAGAAAAATTTTAGTTCTAACAAATGCCCACAAAAGAAACTTTAAACGGTGTGAACGCATTAGTTCATCGTCTGGTTGGAAGTATGTAAATATTATTAAAAAGCTATTTCCTCCCCGAAGCACTTATAAAGAATTGAATAATATAGTGGCTAAAAAGAAAAATACGAAATATTTAAAATTTTTAAAATTTCAAAACGAAATCCAAAGGAGAAAATTAATCGAAGACACTAGCGATGGGAACTACGAAGTAGAAAAATGGGAAGGAGGGCTTCAGGAAGTTAGACGGAGAGTCCTATCCTAGAGTACACAGATGTCAATGACATGATAGACCAATTTCGATGTTTGGAAGAGAATAATACGGATGGCATTAATACACCTGAAATTATAAGTATTTTAAGAGAACTGGAGAAACTTGGAATTGAATTTTATTAATAGTTTTAGTTGTGAATGCAATAATGTTTTTACTAGGTAAGATGTACACTGATGGGTTAAATAAAGATAGTAACACAAGCAGATGTTTCATTTGATCACCTAATAGGTATTTATTTTTAGTTAAAATCTTTTAAAGCCTAGCGCTTAATGTAAACCTTAATCTCGCCAAGCTCGTTCACAACCTTGTTAAGCGTTAAAGAATTGAATAGAAAAACTTAACTAAACCTAAGCTTTAGTTTTTAGATGGGAGAATCTAAGTGTTTTTCGTGAGAACTGTAATACGCAGTACCAGCTGACCTTGAAAAGATAAGCAGATGGTGCGTTAAGTTTGCAGGAGCAAATTAAAATTTAGTTTGATTAGTTAAAATCTGTAGGCTTAATTCTGATTGGTTAGCACTCGCAATTTCGATTCTGATTGGTTAAAATACTTGGTTTCTGAATGTACTCTACTTGGTATTTTTATTAAGTGACCGAACGTGCCCCTGTTTTGACGAACCGAGGTTATAAGTAGAGGTGCGTCAGAGCAGTCTAATCATTTCTGTTTGAACAGTCGATGAGTGAAGACATGCCTGACAGGATGGAAAAGTTTGTTATTGTTAGAGACACTAGCAAGAAGGTTAGAAGATTCAACCTAACAGGTACAACCCTAGAATTTAAGTTAAATCCAGTACCTGCTGGGGCTGAGCCCGACGAGTGGATAAAAGAAGCAATTAACCAAGTTATTTACAAGGTTACTAGCGGTCTACAACTATCGGATCAGGTGGCTTTTAGTTTCTGTTCTAAAGATTTTAATCGAGGTGAAGGATGGATAGGTTTTAAACCGGCAGAAGAAATTAGTTACGAGGATGTTTGGGATGTTATTAGCAATGTTTACCAGTCCAACTCAACAGGACTTAATACAGACACTTTTTGTCTTAAAGTAACAATTATACGCTTACAGACGGGTCGGGGAAGAAGAGGTAAATACAACAGCTTTGAAGAGGAATGTGGTATGCGACGAGGAATAATAAGTATTACGAATAAAGACAACTTATGCCTACCTCGCTCCTTGGTGGTTGCGATAGCCAACTTGGACAAAGACCATGAATTTAACAAAGTAAGGAAGGATACGGGGAAAATACAGATTACAAGGACCACAAAGTTATTAGAAGAAGCTGGTGTTGTAATTCCCGAAGAAGGGGCTGGTATTGTCGAGCTTCAACAATTTCAAGAACACCTCAAGGATTACAAAATTGTGGTATACAGTTACGGGTCAAAGGGCAGAGATACCATTTTTGAAGGAACTACAGAAAGCAATAAAAGACTTAACTTGTTACATCATGATGGACATTTTAATGTAATTACTTCTACTACGGCCGCCTTTTGCTGCAGCTATTACTGCGAAGAATGCCACTCGCCGTTTGATCACAAAGATGAGCAGTGGAGTGTGTGCTGGTTGCCTTCAGTCTCCGAAATGTCCGAGTCAACAACTTAAAATTAATTGTACCAATTGCCGTCGGTACTTTAAAAGCCAGGCTTGTTACGAGAATCACCTACAAGATGGGTCTTGGGAGAAAAGCACAGTGTGTGCAGAAATTAGAAGTTGTAACAACTGTTTTAAAACAGTGAGGGGTAAAAGACAACATGTATGTGGAGAAGTATTTTGTAAAATATGTAGAACATATGCTCCTGAAAATCATCTATGTTTCATTCAAAGAGACACAGAAAAACGGAAAACGAAAGATGTACTTTTCGTGTTTTACGACTTTGAGACCCGACAAGAAGAGGTGTTGACTAATGGTTCGCTTCTTCACCAAGTAAATCTCTGTGTTCTTAAACAATGTTGTGACGTGTGCATCAATACAGAAGACAAAATATGTAGAAAATGTGGTGTTAGACTGCAAATACTTAAAAATTTTGACCCTGTTTTACTATTTACGCAACATTTGCTACAATTAAGAAAAACCTTTAAAAATGTTGTTGTAATAGCACACAACGGTCAAGCCTTTGACCATCAATTTATTTTGAATTATTTACTCACAAACACCACTCTAACACCAGAACTAATTATGAGGGGTACAAAAATAATCATGATGAAGGTTGGAAATGTGAAATTTATTGACTCTCTTAACTATTTCCCACTGGCCTTGTCGAAATTACCAAAAGCATTTGGTTTGGGCGATGACTTCAAAAAGGGATATTTTCCTCATTTATTCAACACAAAAGCAAACGAACATTACGTTGGTACCCTCCCTGCTTTAGAATACTACTCTCCAGACACCATGAAGGAAGATGATCGAAAGAAGTTTTTACAGTGGTACGAGGAACACAAAAATGATTGATTCGAAATGCAAAAGGACTTGGTTGAATACTGTGTATCAGAAGTAGAAATTCTAACACGAGCCTGTTTGAAATTTAGAGATCAACTGTTGTCAACCACTAATGTCTGTCCCTTTACCGAAGCCACAACAATTGCTTCCGCATGCAACAAAGTATTCCGCAGAAACTTTTTAAAACCCAACACCATTGGAGTTATTCCTAAAAACGGATACAGGTGGAAAGATCAACAAAGTAAAATTGCAATAGAGTGGTTAATTTGGGAGGAAAAACAAAGACAAATCAATATTTTACATGCTGCTAAAGGGAGAGAAATGGTTCTGCATGGTGTAAAAGTTGATGGTTACTGTCTTGAAACCAATGAAATTTTCGAGTTTCAGGGCTGTTATTACCATGGATGCCCAAAATGTTATAAATTTGGAAGAGATGATCCTGTTGGTGACGATCCTTCCACAACACCAAATTTAAGGTATGAATCATCTCAAGCAAAAATTACAAAGTTAAAAGAAATGGGTTTTGTTGTTAATGAAATATGGGAGTGTGACTTTAGAAAGCAATTAAAAGATAATTTGGAAATTAAGGCCTACACCGAGACACATCCTCTTTTAACACTTTTGCCTTTAAACCCGAGAGATGCTTTCTACGGAGGGCGTACGGGTAATACTCATACTTATTACAAGGCTAAGGAAGCAGAAAAGATTAAATACATGGACGTTTGTTCCCTGTACCCCTGGGTGTGTAAGTACGGAAAATTTCCAGTTGCACATCCTAAAGTTTTCGTAGGGGAGGAATGTCACAGTTTGGATTTGAACAATATCAGCGGCTTAATTAAATGTAAAATTTTACCTCCTCAAGATCTCTACCACCCAGTTCTCCCCATTAAAATGAATAGTAAATTGATGTTTGTTCTTTGTCGAACCTGCGATGAAGACATGATTACAAACGAGTGTAATCATACTGATGAAGAAAGAACGTTAGAGGGGACATGGGTTCTAGACGAGGTACTTAAAGCTGTTGTGAAGGGATACAATATAACCGAAATACAAGAAATATGATGTTCTGACATTTAATAAGGAGACTGGTGAAGATGGCTTGTTCACAGGAATGATGAACAAATTTATTAAAATAAAGCAGGAAGCTTCCGGCTGGCCCAAAGAGTGTACGACCGAGGAAGAGAAAAACAAATATATTGAAGAATTCTTTGCAAGGGAAGATGTCAAATTAGAATATTCTCGGATTCTTGAAAACCCTGGCCTAAGATCTCTAGCTAAACTTATTTTAAACTCTTTTTGGGGCAAATTTGGACAACGGGAAAATCAACCAAAGACAAAGATTGTAAATAAGCCTGTTGAATTATTTGCAATGCTAACAAATCCATCAATTTATGTTAATGGTGTTCTCCCTGTCAATGACAACACCCTAATTGTTGGATATGAACATAGAGAAGAATCCTTTGACCCGTTAGCTACTGTTAATGTGGTTATTGCTGCTTTCGTTACTGCCCAAGCGCGCCTGAAACTTTATTCGTTTCTCGAACAATTAGGTGACAGAGTCCTTTATTACGATACTGACTCCGTTATTTACGTTACCAGACCAGGTGCGACTGATTTAACTACTGGACAATTCATTGGTGATCTAAGCGATGAATTAGAAATGTATGGTGATGACAGATACATTACAGAGTTTGTTTCTGGAGGCCCCAAAAATTATTCTTATAAAGTAAATGCTACCAAGACTAATTCTGATGTGATAGTTTGTAAAGTTAAGGGGATATCCTTAAATTACGAGGCATCGCGGTTAATACATTTCGACACTATTAAGGATATGGTTCTTACAGAGTCGGAACCAATATCGATCATCTCAAAAGATATTCGAAGAACCAAAGACAACTCTGTAACAACCTGCACTGAGACGAAACTCTACAGGCCAAACTCCACAAAAAGAAAGTTTCTAGTTGATGGGAACTCTGAACCGTTTGGTTACAAGAAACAGAAAACCTGTTAATTAGAATGTATATTATAATATTTGTACAGCATTGTAATTAATAAATAGTTAATAAATATTGTAGTCTTTTATTTTAACTTTTTTTTAGTAGTCTAACAGTAATTGACAGCTTCGTTGTGGGTTATTATTTATGTACCTTTAAGTCGCGAAGTCTTAAATCGGTTCTAATTTAAAACTACTGGATGAATTATAAAAAGGCAACAAAACGTTCTATGTTTATTGGTAGGGAAAAACAAGTTTTAAGTGGAAGTATATTAAGGGGTGTAAGCCTATCAATTCTATCTTGATTCGTTGATGTCAAATGTACACAGTTCTTAAAACATTGTTAAAGTTTAATACAAGAGTAGTAACACTGATTTTACATACACTTTGCAGTGATACTAAATTAGTTGTAACATTGTTGCCACATTTAGAAAATTCTTAAAACTATGGTTAAGAAGGTTTTACTACAGTGTCGCCTGGTCAGAGCTAATAATACTTAGAAACATCTAGATATATTTTGTACGCGGAATGACTGTATTTTAATTCAGTCGTTCAAACCCCGAAATATGACGAAGTGGCACGAAGTTCAAAATCCTAAACGGCCTAAATATTACTCTAAGAAATGCACAAGTCTCTATTTTGTTCGTACTGCAGCTTTAATTTACCTTAAAACGTTTATTTTACTATTGTCTTTAGGTTTTAAACTTAACACATCTGTCTTTGGGTTCTTCGCCAACTACAAGTTTCCCCAGTTATTTGCAGTAGTGGTAAAACTACCCATTCAAATAACCTAAAATATTTAAACTTGTTCCAACAGTATCTCTTCTTCTTTCTCTCGGGGAAATTCTTAGTTTAAAGTACTGATGGGGTATGGCTAAACAATTTCTCGAAACTAGACATATAAACAGATTAATATTTACAAGGTAAGTTAAGGCCTACCAGTACTACAGTCTGTATACAGCGACGTTCACTTGCAAGCCGTTTCAGTTTTTTACCAATTGGGCTGCTAACTTAGATTTTTACAATTTCTCGAAAACTAGACATAGGAACAGATTAATATTTACAAGGTAAGTTAAGGCCTACCAGTACTATAGTCTGTATACGGCGACGTTCACTTGCAAGCCGTTTCAGTTTTTTACCAATTTGGCTGCTAACTTAGATTTTTAAAATTTCTCGAAAACTAGACATAGGAACAGATTAATATTTACAAGGTAAGTTAAGGCCTACTAGCACTATAGTCTGTATACAGCGACGTTCACTTGCAAGCCGTTTCAGTTTTTTACCAATTGGGCTGCTAACTTAGATTTTTACAATTTCTCGAAAACTAGACATAGGAACAGATTAATATTTACAAGGTAAGTTAAGGCCTACTAGCACTATAGTCTGTATACAGTGACGTTCAATTGCAAGCCGTTTCAGTTTTTTACCAATTTGGCTGCTAACTTAGATTTTTACAATTTCTCGAAACCAGACATATAAACAGATTAATATTTACAAGGTAAGTTAAGGCCTACTAGCACTATAGTCTGTATACAGCGACGTTCACTTGCAAGCCGTTTCAGTTTTTTACCAATTGGGCTGCTAACTTAGATTTTTAGAATTTCTCGAAACTAGACATATAAACAGATTAATATTTAAATGAAATATATTTTTCTTTGGTTTGTGCAAGTACATCAATATTATCTTCTTCACAACACAGTTGTTTTACAAATAAATGACTATCATAACCAGTTAAATTATGGAAAAAGATGGGTATAAAATTTGGAATTTGATTACAGTTCAAACAGAACCTGCATGTCGGTTTGCCGCGACGATGCGTTTTATCTCTTTTCCACTAAGTGTAATATTATATTATTGCATGTAGTGGGCGGAGTCATTTCCATTTAATTGAGGCATCACGTCTAGACAGATGCTTTTTTAAAATACAGTTAAGTTTTAGATTTTGACCAGTGAAGTGCGCATTATAAGTGTTTTTGTTTTTAGATACATGGTTTATGTAAGTAAATTTTTATTATAATAATGGCTTTTTGGCGAACTTTTTAGGTAGATGAACGCGAATTATTACATGTTGAATTACCTTCGATACCGACCGTGGCATCGCCAGTCGAACCATGTCCGGAGTTTAATAAAGATTTACATGTTCAAAGTCAACGAATAATTCTAAATATTTACGGCTGTTTCGGTGATGTAAAATACCTGGGAATCCTTCACTATCCCTAGTGGGCAGTAACGCGTAAGGCGATTCAACCTGGATACATGTCTTGGGGAAGATGGTTCGAAGGAGGAAAATTATTCCAAAATGCTGCTGAGAAATGGACAACTTTAATCGGACAATTAAGCGAATTGGGCCGACGGCGGGTTTTTTGCTCTGAGTGCCTGGCAGTAGTGTTGTAAATATCCGTATTCTTTAGATATCCGAATCATACGGAATCGGAATCAGCTAATATCCGTATCCATTATCCGAATACGATCCATTTCTTGACCCGCGCGAAAGCGGTTACAGATAATGTATACGTATGCATGCAACACTAAAACATTTTCTATCCGGATACACGGCTACGTAGGTCGATGCGGTATCATATCATCAGGACAATCTGAGAGTTGAAAAATTTTGAAAAAAAAAATATTTATACATGACTCCCCCCTTGTAAAAAAATCAAAATTTTTGGTCTCAGGTTTTCCTGAAAATGGGTTGTTTCCTAGTCAATTTGATGCCGGAGAACACGAAAAAACCATCCATTTCGTCGTATCTCTTCGGGCATTGGAATTTTCCGACGAAAAATAGATTTCCTGAAGAAATAGGACAAAATGGAGGGGTTTTTCGTTTTCTCCGGTATGAAATTGACTAGGAAGCTGAATTTCAGGACAATTTGAGAGTTGAAAAATTTTGGAAAAAAAATATTTATACATAAGACTCCAACCCAACCCTTTTATCACTTTACCACTGTCTTTCAGGTCTTATAACACACACGGTAACTCCCATTAATTTAATTGTGTAATTCTGTTTTTTGTAGAATCATCATAACTTGCTAATTGACGTAAACCAAAATTGTACACACCTATAGTTTGCGTGCTACAAATACACAAATTTCTGGTACAATTTTCCTTTTAGTGGTTTGCGTAAAATCCCTGTACAATGTTTAGCGTACAATAGCAAAAGCTGTTTTGGAAACACCACGCAAACCTCTTCAGTTTAGCGTGGCCGCACTTGCGGGTTGCAAAAAGTCCCTATGAAATTAAATTACTACATAAGAAACATAACATAACAGTTTTTATCCGGTATCGGTTAGGTTTAGGTTTGCTCAGTTTTTATCCGGTATCGGTTAGGTTTAGGTTTGCTCAGTTTTTATCCGGTATCGGTTAGGTTTAGGTTTGCTCAGTTTTTATCCGGTATCGGTTAGGTTTAGGTTTGCTCAGTTTTTATCCGGTATCGGTTAGGTTTAGGTTTGCTCAGTTTTTATCCGGTATCGGTTAGGTTTAGGTTTGCTCAGTTTTTATCCGGTATCGGTTAGGTTTAGGTTTGCTCAGTTTTTATCCGGTATCGGTTAGGTTTAGGTTTGCTCAGTTTTTATCCGGTATCGGTTAGGTTTAGGTTTGCTCAGTTTTTATCCGGTATCGGTTAGGTTTAGGTTTGCTCAGTTTTTATCCGGTATCGGTTAGGTTTAGGTTTGCTCAGTTTTTATCCGGTATCGGTTAGGTTTAGGTTTGCTCAGTTTTTATCCGGTATCGGTTAGGTTTAGGTTTGCTCAGTTTTTATCCGGTATCGGTTAGGTTTAGGTTTGCTCAGTTTTTATCCGGTATCGGTTAGGTTTAGGTTTGCTCAGTTTTTATCCGGTATCGGTTAGGTTTAGGTTTGCTCAGTTTTTATCCGGTATCGGTTAGGTTTAGGTTTGCTCAGTTTTTATCCGGTATCGGTTAGGTTTAGGTTTGCTCAGTTTTTATCCGGTATCGGTTAGGTTTAGGTTTGCTCAGTTTTTATCCGGTATCGGTTAGGTTTAGGTTTGCTCAGTTTTTATCCGGTATCGGTTAGGTTTAGGTTTGCTCAGTTTTTATCCGGTATCGGTTAGGTTTAGGTTTGCTCAGTTTTTATCCGGTATCGGTTAGGTTTAGGTTTGCTCAGTTTTTATCCGGTATCGGTTAGGTTTAGGTTTGCTCAGTTTTTATCCGGTATCGGTTAGGTTTAGGTTTGCTCAGTTTTTATCCGGTATCGGTTAGGTTTAGGTTTGCTCAGTTTTTATCCGGTATCGGTTAGGTTTAGGTTTGCTCAGTTTTTATCCGGTATCGGTTAGGTTTAGGTTTGCTCAGTTTTTATCCGGTATCGGTTAGGTTTAGGTTTGCTCAGTTTTGTTATCCCTTATTCGGTTAGGTTTAGGTTTGCTCAGTTTTGATTGGGTTTGATTGGGTTTGATTGGGTTTGATTGGGTTTGATTGGGTTGGGTTTGATTGGGTTTGATTGGGTTTGATTGGGTTTGATTGGGTTG
>OZ020198.1:0-67000 GCA_963971165.1 Philopedon plagiatum
GCCAGAAAATGTAATTTTCTTTAGCAACTTTCCATTGAGAAATATGGCACACCTTTATAGCTTGCAGTGTTTATCGTATACTTGCTTCATCTTCCTATCTTCCCTATTTTTTATGGCATACTTTGAGATTATGAAAGATTGAATACCAAACTGGATGATACTAAAATACCTACGTTTTTATACCCAATACTTTTTATATACGTTTTTTATACTTCTAGTATATGTATATATACATATATATATATATATATATATATATATATATATATATATATATATATATATATATATATATATATATATATATATATATATACATATATATATATATATATATATATATATATATATATATACATATATATATATATATATATATATATCTATATATATATACAGTGACCGGCAAAAAGTTCGCAACATATGGGAAAAATTTTTATTAGGAGAGTATCGGAAAAACTTTCCCAGGGGATCGGTTCTGCATGTCCGATAACCTAAAAATCGATTTTGACATACGTCACGTGACCACTGGTATAGCGTCAAATTAAAAAAAAAATTGTTAATTTACAAAAAGTGAGGTTAGTTGACGAGATATCAAAAAAAGTTATTTGAAAAAATTGCTTAGAATTAAATTCTAGGTCCTTGTGCAAAATTTTAAGATTTTATTTAAAAAAATTGGAAAACTCAATTTTTTTTAAATATTTTTTTATCGATTTACAAATTTCCGGTTTTTTTCGTTTAGATAGCTTGGCTAATGTAAAGCCCATGTATCTGGATGAAAATAAACGAATGTAGTAGTTTTTTCTACAATTGACAGGACAAAATTAAAAAAAACAGGGTTTCGCCGGACGCTAGCTGTTGCAATGATTTGTATCTAGCAGCAGTGTCAAAATTTTAGAGACATTTCAATGAGATTACATTGAGAAAACCTTAATCGTCTTAAATATATCTGAAGTTCGACTTTTTGTAAAGTTAAGGGGATTAAAATAGATAATAAACAAAAAATTACCTGTTTATTTAATCGAAATTTTATAAACGAAAACCAATGTAAGAAAAACTTAAAAGTAGTCAAATTCTGTACTAACAACACAAAAAATCATTGTTTTTCCTTGGGTGCACAAAATTTAAAACTCAGTATGACCACCATTTCTCTCCATACATACTGTTGTTCTCGAGCGCAACTCTCGATTAACATTTCGGAGCATTTTACGATTTATTTGCAATACACAATTTATAATGACATTCTCTAAATTTTGTATATTCCTAAAGGGTCGATGTTTGTACACAGGGTTCTTTAGGTATCCCCACATAAAAAAATCTAACGGAGTCAGATCTACAGGACAAAATCGAAAAAATAGGTGTTCGCCGGACGCTCGCTGTTGCAATGGTTTGAATCTAATGAAATGACTGTATCAAGATTTTATTAAGATTTTTCGCACATAAATTTAACAACCAGGTCTATTTAGTTGTACTTAAAACTACCAAAGCAGGCTCTGAAATTAAAACAACCAAATAATCTAGTAGGTTAAAAACAACAGAAAAATGTCAAACAAATTATAATTTGTTTGATTTCAACCTATGTCATTGGTTTATGTCTCGCATCTTACTAAGTTTGATATTTTACATAAGTTTATTAATATTTTATTCCTTAAAATGGCACCCACACTACTTCTTCAGGAAAAGATAGAAATTATTTTAATTTCTGGAGATAATTACAAAAGCCATAGAGAAACAGCAGCAATTTTTAATGAGAGGCACCCCGATAAATCCCTCCATTATTCCACAGTATCTCGTCTAGTCAATAAATTTAAAGAAACGGGATCGGTAGAAAATCAGTATAAAGTTTCCCATGAAAAACCGGTAACAGGTGACGAAGGTTCTCTGGATGTGTGTTTGTCGATCACAGAAACACCCCAATTAGCAGTTAGTCAAATATCGGAGATCACTAACATTCACGAAAGATCTGTGCGGAGGATATTAAAAAGAAACAAATTTCATCCGTACAAACCTAAATTTGTACAAGTATTAAAAGATAGGGATTATGACGCCCGCTTCGATTTTTGTGCCTGGTTCCAGGGTATGATTGAGGAAGATTTTAATTTCCCAAAGAACGTTCTTTTCTCGGATGAAGCTACATTTACCTCTAACGGAACCGTCAGTTCACAAAACTGTAGATGGTGGGCCACCGAAAACCCAGACTTTGTAATTCAGAGTAAAGACCAATATAGTTTTAAGGTTAATGTGTGGTGCGGAATTTTCAACCTCAGAATAGTGGGACCTTTTTTCTTTAGAGACAATTTAAATTCAGAACGATATTTAGAATTTCTACAAACTGAGATATCTGACTTTTTAGACAATTTGTCATTAGCCGAAAGAAGAAATTTATACTTTCAACAAGACGGAGCTAGCATTCATTCCACAAATGAGGTGAAGAGATGGCTGGATCAAGAATTTGGAAACCAGTGGATAGGACGGTTTTCTGAAAATCCGTGGCCTGCGAGATCACCAGATCTGACTCCGTTAGATTTCTTTATGTGGGGATACCTAAAGAACTCTGTGTACAAACATCGACCCTTTAGGAATATACAAAATTTAGAGAATGTCATTAGAAATTGTGTATTGCAAATAAATCGTAAAATGCTCCGAAATGTTAATCGAGAGTTGCGCTCGAGAACAATAGTATGTATGGAGAGAAATGGTGGTCATACTGAGTTTTAAATTTTGTGCACCCAAGGAAAAACAATGATTTTTTACGTTGTTAGTACAGAATTTGACTACTTTTAAGTTTTTCTTACATTGGTTTTCGTTTATGAAATTTCGATTAAATAAACAGGTAATTTTTTGTTTATTATCTATTTTACTCCCCTTAACTTTACAAAAAGTCGAACTTCAGATATATTTAAGACGATTAAGGTTTTCTCAATGTAATCTCATTGAAATGTCTCTAAAATTTTGACACTGCTGCTAGATACAAATCATTGCAACAGCTAGCGTCCGGCGAAACCCTGTTTTTTTTAATTTTGTCCTGTCACTTGTAGAAAAAACTACTACATTCATTTATTTTCATCCAGATACATGGGCTTTACATTAGCCAAGCTATCTAAACGAAAAAAACTGGAAATTTGTAAATCGATAAAAAAATATTTAAAAAAAATTGAGTTTTCCAATTTTTTTAAATAAAATCTTAAAATTTTGCACAAGGACCTAGAATTTAATTCTAAGCAATTTTTTCAAATAACTTTTTTTGATATCTCGTCAACTAACCTCACTTTTTGTAAATTAACAATTTTTTTTTTTAATTTGACGCTATACTAGTGGTCACGTGACGTATGTCAAAATCGATTTTTAGGTTATCGGACATGCAGAACCGATCCCCCGGAAAAGTTTTTCCAATACTCACCTAATAAAAATTTTTCCCATATGTTGCGAACTTTTTGCCGGTCACTGTATATATATATATACAGTGTGGTGCAACCAAGATGTGGTGGACGATTGTGAGTAAACGGTGAGGAATTTCGAAATTTTTTTTATTGGATATTATCGATAGTCAAACACGCTATGTTTTAAAATTATGGCCATAATACAGGGTGTTCCGAAAAACTCGTGGCGAACCAAACTTGTATTTTTTTAAATGGGACACCCTGTATATAATTGTTCAAATTGATTCTCGTGTTCGTTACGGTTATTTTGATATAGGGTTTATTGGGTCTAAAATTTATAGTAAGGGCATGTGACGCGTTTAAAGTTGAAAAATGCTCACAGTTCGGCCATTTTTTAACAAAAATTGAAACAGATATGGAAAAACCAAATATTCCATAAAACGTTACATATCCTTGAATACATTAATCGCTTGAAATTTGTTTAAAATTATTCACTGTTACACACTTATACAGGGTTGTCAAGTTTTGCAAATACGCACTGGACTAATTTTTTTAAATGGAACACCCTGTATATTTTATTTTCATGTTAAAGATAACATTACCAGCTTTCAAAAAATACCATACATGATGCCTTTCTGACCAACAGTTTTTGAGTAAACTAGCCGTGAAAGCAAAGTTTCTTCATTCTAATACGATTATACTGAATTTACGTTGTTTATTATTAAATATCTAATATTAGGAGGCCATGACACTATCATAAATGAAACAAAAGATTGATGAACTTGTCAAAGCTACTGCCGCATAATCCATTATTTACAAGTTAAGCATATAGGTGAGGTAAGAAAACTGAGACCCGAAACCTTTACATGTTTATTAGAGATATTTCAAAAAACAGAAAATATTGCTTTTAGGAAATGTAAAGTAATTAATAAACCAGTTATAAACAAAGATAATCAGTTATCAGTATTATTAATAGTGTAAGAAAATTAATTAAGTAAAAACAGAACATCTTTTAAAATTATTTAGTTATGTGTTATGTACCTACTTTTCAACCTAATTTAATATAAACAATTAAAAAAGCTCATATAAGGTGTTCAACTAAACCACCATTTTGCTGAAGGCACATTTCGAGTCTATCCATAAATGAAAGTTTCACTTTTCCCAAAGTCTGTTCTGAAATGTTGCGAAAACTGTTTCTTATTCTCGTCTTCATATCTTTCACTGTGGTTGGAACCTCTTTATAGACGTCTTCTTTAACATGCCTCCATAGAAAAAATCTAGTGGTGTTAAGTCGGGTGATCTGGCTGGTCCACATCGCCCACTCCAACGATCTGTCTTCCAATTATCGACAAAATATCTTACATACCTATGGTAATGCGGGTGCGCTCCATCACGTTGAAACCATAAGGATCCCCTTAACATTAAAGGTAAATCTTCAAGCAATACTGGCAACTCGTTTCTCAAAAAGTTGTTTATAACTGGTGTATTAATTAATTTACATTTCCTAAAACCAATATTTTCTGTTTTTTGAAATATCTCTAATAAATATGTAAAGGTTTCGGGTCACAGTTTTCTTACCTCACCTATGCTTAACTTGTAAATAATGGATTATGCGGCAGTAGCTTTGACAAGTTCGGCAATCTTTTGTTTCATTTATGATAGTGTCATGGCCTCCTAATATAAGTATAATCGTATTAGAATGAATAAACTTTGCTTTCACGGCTAGTTTACTAAAAAACTGTTGGTTAGAAAGGCATCATGTATGGTATTTTTTGAAATCTAGTAAAGTTATCGTTAACATGGAAATAAAATATATAGGGTGTTCCATCCAAAAAAATGAGTCTAGGGCGTATTTGCAAAACTTGACCACCCTGTATAACAGTGAATAATTTTAAACAAGTTGCAAGCGATTAATGTATTCAGGGATATGTAACGTTTTGTGGAATATTTGGTTTTTCCATATCTGTTTCAATTTTTTTTTTAAAATGGCCGAACTGTGAGCATTTTTTCAACTTTAAACGCGTCCCATTCCCTTACTATAAATTTTAGACCCAATAAACCCTATATCAAAATGATCGTAACGAACAGGAGAATCAATTGGAACAATTATATACAGGGTGTCCTATTTAAAAAACTACAAGTTTGGTTCGCCACGAGTTTTTCGGACCACCCTGTATGATGGCTATAATTTTAAAACATGGCGTGTTTGACTATCGATAATATCCATACAAAATTTTTTCGGAATTCCTCACCGTTTACTCACAATCGTCCACCCCATCTTGGTTGCACCGCCCTGTAGATACATATATATATATATATATATATATATATATATATATATATATATATATATATATATATATATATATATATATATATATATATACATATACATATATACAGTGTAAGTTTTTTAAAACCTGACATAGGCTAACTTTTTTATTTAAACAGATGGGCCAAAAGCAAAGTTGTATGAATTAACCTAACTAAGTTGAATCAACAAAAAAATGTTTTCCAGCGTTGCGAAATTTCATAGTAGCCACTTAAACAATTTTTTTTAAATAGCAACACCGCATTTTTTAGCATTATTTAAGAGATAATCAAAATAATTAATAAAAAATGTGCAGTCACATTTTTTTAATCGAGTAGCCGTTTTTGAGCAATCGGTCGAAAAAATTAAAATAATCCGCAGTCTATTGGTATCAAAACATTTATTTGAGGGACAACACAGCACAAATTTTCTTTATTAAAAAATTAAAGAATGATAATAATCAAAATTAGCAAAACTAATAGCTTTTCTTTAATAAATGCTCAAATTGATGCCCCCCTTGGAGTCTACAACAAGAAACCCGTTTTACAATATTATTATTAACATTTTCCAATATGTCGGGTGTAATGCTATTGATTTCTCGACGTATAGAATTTTTCAGTTCATCAACAGAATTTGGCGCAGTCACATATACTTTTGTTTTTAAGTAACCCCACAAAAAAAAGCCTAATGGCGTGAGGTCAGGGGATCTAGCAGGCCATTCAGTTGGACCCCTTCTCCCAATCCATTTATCCGGCAGAAGCTCACTGAGATATTCCCGTACATGCCGTGTAAAATGAGGTGGTGCCCCATCTTGCTGGAAGTAGAACGCTCTTCATTCTATCAATGGTAGTTCGTCAATAAACGGCTCAAGTTCGTGTCTCAATAATTGTAAATAGTTTTCACCATTTAAATTTTGCTCTATGACGATAGGTGCTATTATTTTATTATCGTAAATTCCACACCACACGTTAACTCTTGGATTATTCTGTCTTCTTCTTTCTTCGGCCCAACAAGGATTTGTATCAGACCAATATCTGCAATTCTGTCTGTTAACCATACCATCTAAATAAAAACTGGCTTCGTCACTATAAAAAATATACTTTTCAAAGTTGGACTGCTGTCTCTTCTTTTCCAAAAACCACTTACCAACGGTATGCTACGCTGTGAAACAAAACACGTCGTGGCCGCGCAGGTGACGTCACTTCGAGAAAAAATATTAAATTGACAAGGCGCTTGCACTGTTTGTACATAAGTACAGGTCAGTTTAATGTGGGGTAGTGTGTTTTTATTAAAATATTATTGTATCATATTTCATTTGCCGTGCCTAACTGTGCTGTTGGGGGATGTGGTAATTACAATCAAATTACGAAAGAAAAAGAAATTAGATATTTTAAATTCCCTAAAAGATAAGATCTATCGAAAAAGTGGATAATTGCTTGTTACCGCAAGGATAAAATAAATATAAAGAATGGTAATATATTATACATAATAGGTACTTTATATTAGTATAACAAATAATAGCTATTTCACTTTTTAGCTACCGTATGTTCATCTCATTTTGAACCGAGTTGCTTTGAATATTCTTTAAAGCAACGATTATTAAATTATACAGCAAAAAATGATAGAAACCTGAAAGCTGAAGCTGTGCCGACCCTATGTCTGCCCAGGAAAAGACGAATTATTGATAAAAATTCAGAAAGGTCAATTAGATTAGCGAAAAGGAGGCGATTTATAAATAGTGGTGAAACGTTTACAGCACCTGACACAACAATAAACTTAATACAAACAATGAATCTGTAGTTACCCAAGAGAAATAGTTAGTCGATGAGCCAGTGAACAGTGAGCAGGTTGAAAATATTGATACTAACTTATTAACTAATTAACTTAATTAAATATTTGTAGGAATGACCAAAATCAAATTAACGAACTGCAGACACAGCTTTTGATAATGAAAGGAGAAAATATACAATTAAAAAAAAATTGAAATTGGCCGAAAACGAGTTATTGAATATAAAAACCATGTTGGGAAAATTATTTAGGTCCACCTGGCCAGGTTAAAAGAATATTATATCCTGAAAATAAATGTACGCGATGGTTGCCTGAAGATATAGCTTCAGCAATATCTTTGCGCAGTGTAAGCCTTACCGCTATTTAAGGTCAAATGATTATCCCTTACCTGCACTATCTACTCTGCGCAAATGGGCTGCTTCATTTCCTGTAAATCCAGGTGTCTTAGGAGATGTAATTACTTTGATGGGAAAAAAATCGCGCCAATTGAAAGACATTGAAAAATTATGCATTTAGTCATTTGATGAGATATACGTATCCAATAAAGTAGAAATAGAGAAAAAAGAAGAACAGAGAATAGGCCCACATAAAAGCTGCCAGACAGTTATGGCTCGAGGCCTTATTGGTTAGTGGAAGCAACCAGTTCTTTATGATTTTGACCAACCAATGACTGAGAATATATTGAAATCCATAATATCACGACATATGAAGTTGATTTCATCGTATTTGGCATTGTAAGCGACATGGGCACCAGTAATACAGGACTTTGGTCGAAAATGAATATTAGTCACGAGAAAAACTCATTTTTCTGTCACCCAAGCGACGAATCATTGAAAGTTTTTGTATTTGCTGATGTGCTACATCTTATCAAGCTTTTACGCAATCATTTATTCTATAATGGCTTTTGGGTACAGGGTACATTAATTGATAAGATCTGTTTTGAAAAATTGCTAGAACTGTCTACGACAGATCTAACATTAGCTTACAAAATCACTAAATTTCATTTTGAATTAAGAGGCTCGGCGAGACAAAAAGTTAAACCAGCTGTTCAATTATTTTCTAATTCTGTGTCAAAAGCCATAGAATATTGTGGCAGAAATGGTTTAATGTCTCCCACAGTGCCCTGGAAAGAGGCCTCAGAGTTCGCCCTTTTGATAAATAATTGGTTTGACTTAATGAATTCGCGATCAAAGTTTGTAGGAAATAGCCCATCAAAAAACGCATTTGGTACCGATTTGGAGAATCAGAAAAAATTACTGCGCCAAGTAGAAAAGTCTCTTATTCCTTTTCAGAAAGGAATACTACTTACAAATAGATCAGTGGAAGAGTTATATGACTATCTTCATGGCAAATACAATTTAGAATATATCCTAACGTCAAAATTAAATCAAGACATTATTGAAATTTTTTTTTCGTATATCAGCGGCCTGGGAGCCACTAACGATCATCCACACCCCCTGGATTTCAAATATCGCCTTAGATGGTTTATTTTAGGCAAAAATTCCGCAGCAGTTTTTACAGAAAATAGAAATACAGAAGAACACGGTGAACAATATTTAGTGACCCCTCTGGAATCTATCGAACATGAGCAACCAGAAAATATTTCTAGAATGTTAACCGAAGAATATTGTATAACTGGAAACATGTTCAGAGAGGTATCCAGGAATTTAACAATAGATTCAAATATTACTGCAGAAGAAATTTCTATTCCATACTCATTCATTGAACCAGAATATCACGAAATCAAAATTCCAGAAACAGAAGCTATAAATAAAAGTTTAAATGAGTTACTAGATAATTTCGAAAGTAAAGAAAATATTAACCCTTAACCGCTACGGTAAAAAAAATTCCTTTAATCGCTACGTTGTGGTCTCACGGACTCCTTTTTTAAATTTCATAGTTTTATTTGAAAATAAGTCTTTAATTACATTAACTTCTATTATTATTAATGTACGGTTACATTAAAACCTGAAAAAAAATTCAAGACAGTTAGAAGTATCAAACTGAAATATATTTGGAAAAATACAAAAAACAACTTAAAAATACCATTTTTTTTACATATCTTTGTTTTGGCCACATTCTAAACAACTTTTTCTGGAGAATTGAAGACAAATAGGGTTCCTACAAATAGTACATACCTAGATACTGAGTTTTTCTTTTTAATTTTACTGGGCAAATGTGGCATAAACGGCGTGTTTCTAGCCGCTCTTCCTCAGGCGCTGTTTCATTTATTGTGGTGGTCTTGTTCAATACTCGTTCCAAAGTAAATTTAAGTTCTCTGGGTATCCGTTTATTTTGTAGTCTTCTCTCCATTAGTGGGGTTGTTAGAGCTTTAGCTAACTGTTTAAGAAAATCGCTACGTTCCATTTGCTCAGCATTTTCATAACTTTGATGTATAATATACGCATTTATTGTACTCACATCTAGCATTTGAAAGAACGCAGCCACTGGCCATCTTAGTGTTCTTCTGCTGGCACTATAAGTAGGCACATTTTTTGTCCAAGGTGTCAACACCCCCCTTTGTCATGTTATAGTATTCTATCATTTCAGGTTTTGTGCCATCTTGGTTTTGTGAACCAGTGTGATGCATTGAAGAAACGATTATAACAGCTTTAGACTTTTTTGGAACATGGGACAAAAGGGTAATATCTTCGGAAAATCCATATAAAGAAGTATTTACACTTCTTGATTTATGAGGGAGAAACTGTGGTGGTATTTCAGGTTTATTTTTTTTTAAGGTTCCTACATAGGTGAGTCCTCTCCTTTTAAGTTCTTGAACAAGCTGTATAGAGCAGAACCAGTTGTCGGCTGTAACATTACGATGAGACTTCTCTATGGGTTTACATAGACGAATAACGGACTGTGTGGGGATATTGAACCGTTTTTCTTCGATGGAAAGTGTTTGGCCATCAGAACCCTTACCAGCATGTATGTAGGCGTTGTAAAGGTAATTATTTCTAGCATCCGTTAGACACTGCACTTTGATGCCATATTTGGCCGGCTTATTCGATATGTACATTTTAAATTTGCATTTTCCTCTAAACGGAATAAGCATTTCATCAACCGTTACATTGGCTCCCAAACTAGAACATCTTTGAAAATTCTCTAAAGGTCTCTGAAAGACATTTGATATAGCAGCTGCTGGATCGACAGCTTTTCTTTGAACTCTGATTTCGGCATTATCAAACCTAAGACAAGTAAGCAAAAATTCAACACGCGCTTAGGCATTGTACAACGAAATACGTCTCTGCCCGTTCCATCAGTGGCAAAAAGGCTATCGAGACTTTCATTTCCAGATTTAAAAACCGCAGTGTAAACAAGTATACCCAGAAAACCTTTAAATTCAACTTCGTCGACATGCTGGAGTGTTGGATGTGACGGATTCGTATATCGTTTTTGTAGTTCAGTAATTTTCTTATTGGTATGAAAAATGATTTCGTTGATAATTTCAGATGAAAATAAAAGTCCCCATACTCCCCATACTTCTTCAGCCGTTGGACTGTTTCCGAGTTGTTTTGAACTAGATTTAAGTCCCCTACAATAATATTATGTTGTCTTGTTCTTATATTGGCAGGTGGTTCTTTTCTTGACCTAAAACAAGGATTTTTACTAAACCTGGATACTACTCCAAACACAATATTGAAATTTACCATTTAAAGTTGTTTTTCCCTAGGCAAAAGTCTTCTCTAATATTTTCGATCTCTTCATCACTTTCTGAGGCACTTTCTTCAGTCTGGGTATCGTGGTCACTATCTATAATAAAGTAGTCAGGGTCTGCCATGTCGTCGTCACTAAGAAGAATATCGAAATTTTCAGTCTTTTCCTCGTCGAAAACGTTTAGTGCCCATTCTTCAAATTTAGGGTCTCCAGATTTCATTCTGGAAGGGCCTGGAGCATTAGCCATGCTAAAATTATTACGTTATTTTATGAAATTACCCATACTAAGAAAAACAAAAATACTTACGTAATCGCTACACAGTGGCCTAGTAGACCCTCGTTTTCCTATAAGTCGAGCACTCACGACAGTAACAAGGTTCTTGAATGACTAAAGTATTTAGCGCCCGTCGACTTAAAGGTATTAACGTCTGGCTACCAACAGGAATATCTGTCCCGATAATTTCCGAAGGTAAAAGCCGAGTGCGTTAGCATATCTGTATAGTGTTTGTAAGTTTAGATACCGATTTCCTAGCATGAGCCAAGTAGTCCAGTGGGTAAAGCATTGGCTTATTGACCCAGAACCCAGACGTCTTGGTTCGAATCCGGGCTCGGCCGGATCTTTTTTTAAAATTTTTGTCACTTAAAATTTCTTTAATCGCTACGTTGTGGTCTCACGGACCCCTTTTTAAATTTCATAGTTTTATTTGAAAATAAGTCTTTAATTACATTAACTTCTATTATTATTAATGTACGGTTACATTAAAACCTGAAAAAAAATTCAAGACAGTTAGAAGTATCAAACTGAAATATATTTGGAAAAACACAAAAAACAACTTAAAAATACCAATTTTTTTACATATCTTTGTTTTGGCCACATTCTAAACAACTTTTTCTGGAGAATTGAAGACAAATAGGTTTCCTACAAATAGTACATAGATACTGAGTTTTTCTTTTTAATTTTACTGGGCAAATGTGGCATAAACGGCGTGTTTCTAGCCGCTCTTCCTCAGGCGCTGTTTCATTTATTGTGGTGGTCTTGTTCAATACTCGTTCCAAAGTAAATTTAAGTTCTCTGGGTATCCGTTTATTTTGTAGTCTTCTCTCCATTAGTGGGGTTGTTAGAGCTTTAGCTAACTGTTTAAGAAAATCGCTACGTTCCATTTGCTCAGCATTTTCATAACTTTGATGTATAATATACGCATTTATTGTACTCACATCTAGCATTTGAAAGAACGCAGCCACTGGCCATCTTAGTGTTCTTCTGCTGGCACTATAAGTAGGCACATTTTTTGTCCAAGGTGTCAACACCCCCCTTTGTCATGTTATAGTATTCTATCATTTCAGGTTTTGTGCCATCTTGGTTTTGTGAACCAGTGTGATGCATTGAAGAAACGATTATAACAGCTTTAGACTTTTTTGGAACATGGGACAAAAGGGTAATATCTTCGGAAAATCCATATAAAGAAGTATTTACACTTCTTGATTTATGAGGGAGAAACTGTGGTGGTATTTCAGGTTTATTTTTTTTTAAGGTTCCTACATAGGTGAGTCCTCTCCTTTTAAGTTCTTGAACAAGCTGTATAGAGCAGAACCAGTTGTCGGCTGTAACATTACGATGAGACTTCTCTATGGGTTTACATAGACGAATAACGGACTGTGTGGGGATATTGAACCGTTTTTCTTCGATGGAAAGTGTTTGGCCATCAGAACCCTTACCAGCATGTATGTAGGCGTTGTAAAGGTAATTATTTCTAGCATCCGTTAGACACTGCACTTTGATGCCATATTTGGCCGGCTTATTCGATATGTACATTTTAAATTTGCATTTTCCTCTAAACGGAATAAGCATTTCATCAACCGTTACATTGGCTCCCAAACTAAAACATCTTTGAAAATTCTCTAAAGGTCTCTGAAAGACATTTGATATAGCAGCTGCTGGATCGACAGCTTTCCTTTGAACTCTGGTTTCGGCATTATCAAACCTAAGACAAGTAAGCAAAAATTCAACACGCGCATAGGCATTGTACAACGAAATACGTCTCTGCCCGTTCCATCAGTGGCAAAAAGGCTATCGAGACTTTCATTTCCAGATTTAAAAACCGCAGTGTAGACAAGTATACCCAGAAAACCTTTAAACTCAACTTCGTCGACATGCTGGAGTGTTGGATGTGACGGATTCGTATATCGTTTTTGTAGCTCAGTAATTTTCTTATTGGTATGAAAAATGATTTCGTTGGAAATTTCAGATGAAAATAAAAGTCCCCATACTCCCCATACTTCTTCAGCCGTTGGACTGTTTCCGAGTTGTTTTGAACTAGATTTAAGTCCCCTACAATAATATTATGTTGTCTTGTTCTTATATTGGCAGGTGGTTCTTTTCTTGACCTAAAACAAGGATTTTTACTAAACCTGGATACTACTCCAAACACAATATTGAAATTTACCATTTAAAGTTGTTTTTCCCTAGGCAAAAGTCTTCTCTAATATTTTCGATCTCCTCATCACTTTCTGAGGCACTTTCTTCAGTCTGGGTATCGTGGTCACTATCTATAATAAAGTAGTCAGGGTCTGCCATGTCGTCGTCACTAAGAAGAATATCGAAATTTTCAGTATTTTCCTCGTCGAAAACGTTTAGTGCCCATTCTTCAAATTTAGGGTCTCCAGATTTCATTCTGGAAGGGCCTGGAGCATTAGCCATGCTAAAATTATTACGTTATTTTATGAAATTACCCATGATATACATACTAAGAAAAACAAAAATACTTACGTAATCGCTACACAGTGGCCTAGTAGACCCTCGTTTTCCTATAAGTCGAGCACTCACGACAGTAACAAGGTTCTTGAATGACTAAAGTATTGAGCGCCCGTCGACTTAAAGGTATTAACGTCTGGCTACCAACAGGAATATCTGTCCCGATAATTTCCGAAGGTAAAAGCCGAGTGCGTTAGCATATCTGTATAGTGTTTGTAAGTTTAGATACCGATTTCCTAGCATGAGCCAAGTAGTCCAGTGGGTAAAGCATTGGCTTATTGACCCAGAACCCAGACGTCTTGGTTCGAATCCGGGCTCGGCCGGATCTTTTTTTTAAATTTTTGTCACTTAAAATCGGATCGGAGGGCACCCTAAGGTTGGGTTGGGATGGGTTAGCATCTGGTTAGGGGCCCTGACCAGTCTCTTTCCTCGCAAGCGAAGAGGGATCGGTGCGAAAAAAATCCAACAGTCGTTCGGGACAGATATTCCTGTTGGTAGCTAGACGTTAGTCTTAAAGGTACATGAACCCCCACCAACTCACTCTTACGCGTATATAAAATATAGAGAGAAAAGTGACGCGTAGTGTCTCAGAGACCACACTGTAGCGATTAAGGGTTAATCGGGAGGGTCTTAAATATATAGCCGGATACGTAGCGTATAGGTTTAGAAATAAATATAATTATTTAGGAAACAAACCTAGTGAATTTGACTCAGTAACTGGGACAGATGACTGGATTTATTTTTTATCAAGAGGCGGGCTTTTAGCTCCCAGCAAGGACTTGATGAAAGCTGCAGAAATACTGGACTCTGAGTTTAATTTAATCCACGGTACTTCCCTCGCTAAAGATAAGAAACTTTTTAAATCTCTAGCCGACCGAACTATGGCCAAACTAGAAAAAGATACAAACGTGCCCTACGAGGTTGTTTATTGTTTAGGTCGCACCAGGACTTACATGAGATTACGAGATCTTAATCAGAGAATTAGTTGTCAAAACTGCAAAAAAAGGCTAGAAAAAAAAATGACAAAGTTTACAAATTGTAAGAACGCATAGGTTTTTATAGTGTTATTTAAGGTTTGGTTCCGGTTTTCAACAATTTATATTTACAAATACATATTTTATTTTCGAAAAAGATGTTTTAGTTTCTTTTAACACCATCATAATAAGTGTCAAAATATATGGAACCACCCAGTATACTCGTATACTATTATTAATATAACTGTTTGAAACATTGAAAATAGATTTAAACTATCATTTGAATATTCGAAGTCTCTCGAAGTGACGGCAAAATGGGAGGAGCCTAGCCAAACAATCGACGCGTCGGCATACCGTTGTAAGTGTATCGTGAGCACACTCAATGATAGAATGTGCTTGACTGAGTGACAGCTTGTTTCAAATAACAGATTTTTTTTCAAAGCCTACTATTGCAATGTTAACTGATCGATATTGCGTTCACTGTAAGTTGCAGACGGCGGATTATTTTAATTTTTTTCGACCGATTGCTCAAAAACGGCTACTCGAATAAAAAAATGTTACTGAACATTTTTTATTCATTATGTTATCTCTTAAGTAATGATTAAAAAATGCGGTGTTGCCATTTAAAAAAATATTGTTTAAGCGGCTACTGTGAAATCTGGCAACGCTGGAAAAAAATTTTGATAAATTTTTCTTAGTTAGGCTATTTCATACAGCTTTGCTTTTGGAAGTACTAGTCTATTTCTTTAAATAAATAAGTTAGCCTATGTCAGGTTTTAAAAAACTTACACTGTATATATATATATATATATATATATATATATATATATATATATATATATATATATATATATATATATATATATATACAGTGTGTACATAATGTATGGAACAAATTCATTATATATCAATCCAAAACATTTTCGGAAAAATTCTCGGACACGTATATAATAATTTTTAATTGCGCATTTTTTGAAATAAAAATTAAATTTACAGGGTGATTGATGTAGTAGATATGACATCATCGACGATTTTTTTAAATGGAAACCCCTATATTTTAGTTCAGATTTCTAATGTCCAAGACGAGCTGATTCCAAAAACATAAAATACTTATGGCCTAAAGTTGATAGTTTCGAAGCTACAAGGTGTTAAAATAAATCAGTTTTTTAAGGTAGAATAGCAGTAATCATGAAATTTCTCTTTATTTCTGCTTTGTAACTATGGTATTTCGATTGGCAGATAATGACATTTTGCTGTCATAATATTGAATAATTTTTTTAAGTAGTAAAGTTGATTTATAATATTTAATTACTATGCTTTTATCTTCTACACAAAGGATAGAAATCCTTATGATGATTGGATATAGTAATAGGGTTCGTACACAACAAGAAGTTTGCATTTTGTTCAATGCTAAGTACCCAGAAAGGCCAATCACTAGATCAACTGTTAGTAAAATTGAAAAAAAAATTCGAGAAACGGGTTCTGTAGAAGATCTCCCCAAGAAAGGCCGTAGAGCTCTTCAGGAGCATAAAAAACTAGATATTTTATTAGCTATGGAAGAAAATCCCCACAACAGCGTCCGCCAGGTTGGTCTAGATCAAGGGGCTTCTGCTATGACCATTCACAACCTATTAACAATAGAAAAATGGCACCCGTTTAAAATCAATCTGGTTCACGAGTTGAATGACGATGATCCAGATCGCAGGATGGAGTTCTGTCAAATTTTAATGGAAAGATGCAACGAGGATCCTTTTTTTGTTGAAAATATACTATTTTCGGATGAATCTACTTTTAAATTAAATGGTGAAGTAAACCGACAAAATTGCAGATATTGGGCTAAAGAAAATCCTAGGTGGATGCGTGAGAATCATACTCAATATCCTTAGAAAATTAACGTTTGGGCGGGCATAGTTAAAAACAAAATTATCGGGCCATATTTTTTTGACAACAATGTAAACGGGCAAAATTAGCTTACTTTTCTTCAAGACTTTCTTATCCCTACGCTACTTAACTTTTACCCTAGTATAAATAATCATGCGGTTCTGGATGAAAATTTGTGGTACCAACAAGACGGCGCACCGCCTCACTATGCAGCAGAAGTGCGCCAGTATGTCAACCGTGTTTTTCCAAACAGATGGATCGGGAGACGTGGGCCTATTGAATGGCCGCCTAGGTCTCCCGACCTAACACCATTGGACTTCTTCTTATGGGGTCACCTGAAAAATGTTGTTTATAAAAGCAGACCTGCCAATATTGAAGAATTAAAAAATCGAATAACAACGGAATGCAGGAATATTTCAGAAGAAACAATACGAGGAGTACAACAAGAGTTTATTGATCGCTTGAGTTACTGTCAGGCACAAGAAGGACAACAGTTTCAACACTTAATTAAATAATTTATTGTATTTATTGTTATTTTTTTAAATGTTAAAATAAAATATACCTTAAATTTAAAAAAAAATATATTTTAAAACCTTGTAGCTTCGAAACTATCAACTTTAGGCCACAAGTATTTTATGTTTTTGGAATCAGCTCGTCTTGGACATTAGAAATCTGAACTAAAATATAGGGGTTTCCATTTAAAAAAATCGTCGATGATGTCATATCTACTACATCAATCACCCTGTACATTTAATTTTTATTTCAAAAAATGCGCAATTAAAAATTATTATATACGTGTCCGAGGATTTTTCCGAAAATGTTTTGGATTGATAAATAATGAATTTGTTCCATACATTATGTACACACTGTATATATATATATATATATATATATATATATATATATATATATATATATATATATATATATATATATATATATATATATATGTATATATATATATATATATGGATGGCGCATGTTACGAAGCCTACTACAACCCACACATGAAAGGAAGCCCGAGGTTTACGGGGTAAGGGGATTTTGGTGATGTCGTTATTCTCGGGTTTTACGAAGCCCAGATGTATATATGAGTTTGCAATGTTTAGAGCACTGCTCATATTATATGAAGCCCGACAATGTTGCCAGAGTGTCAGACAATATTTAATTTATACCGTAGTAAGTACGCCGATTGTACGAAGCCCGTAGGCGTATATATAAGTTTATTTATATCCTGCCGATTATAAGCAACCTAGCAATATTGACATGTGTTTACCATTACATAAATACTTGGCCTGGGAATCGCTTCACCTAAATCTAATGACGCACAGGGATCTTTTAGTAATATAAATGTCCGTGAAGCCTTTTTTTTTAAATATGTTTTAAGGACAAAGTTAGACAGAAATAATGGTTTATAGACTTTTCCTGACTACCCTCAAATTTGAAGCAAAATCGGTGGGGGTTAGGAGTTGAAAATATTTAAAAATGCACCAAAAAATCTGTCTTTATTTTGTTTCGTTGATTTTGGATGAGGCTACATATTTACCGTTTGACAGGTGATTGATGCTACTAATTTAGGCGAATGTCTGGAAGGACCCTATCAATCAAATATCAAACGATAAATGTGTTGCAAATTGTCAAAATATTAGGAAAAAAATAAAAACGGAATTTTAGGTGCATTTTTTTATATTTTCAACTCCTAAACCCGTACCAATTTTGCTACTAATTAAGGAGTAGTCAGGGGAAGTTTATTAACCATTATTTCTATTTACTTTTTTCTTAAGAACGCATATTTTTAGAAAAACTATTTGTATGGAGTTTTGGTGTGGATGATTTTGATTTTAACGCTATTAACAACCAGAATTTTACCACCGCAATGAATAAACAAGATGAAAATGCCCTCCCTGATAATACCAAAGAACTTGAACTTAGTAGTTCACCAATGACCAGCCAAAACCTTCAAAACGAAAATCCACCACCAGGATATACCACTGATTATATTGCACCAATACTCAGTCAAATTAATGAAGATGTAAGCCGTCGATGTCAAGAAGGATATGCACGTAATATTGGATAAAACCGAAAACACACCTTGTGATAATTCAAATAACGACTTTGCACCGATGATTAACCAAAATGTTCGAAACGAAAATCCACCTCCAGGAAATACCAGTGATTATATTGCACCAATCCCCAGTCAAATTAATGAATATGTAAACCATAACCTTCAAGAAGAAAATACACCCGATATTGGACAAAACCTTGAAGACGAAAACACACCTTCTGACAATTCAAATAACGATATTGCCGCTATCCAAAACTTTCAAGGTGACAACATACTCCTTTGTATTGTTAACGATTATACTGCGCCAAAGATTGGCAAAACTAAACAAGATAAAAATGTCCTCCCTGATAATACCAAAGGTTGTATATCACCAATGACCAGTCAAAATCGTTAAAACGAAAATCCGTCTAGAGAAAATACCAGTGATTATATTGCACCAATGCCCAGTCAAATTGATGAAGATGTAAACAATAACCTTCAAGAAGAAAACACACCCAATATTGGACAAAACCTTCAAGACGAAAACACACCTTTTGATAATTCAAATACCGATATTGCAGCTATGACCAGGAATAAAGAGTGCGACAAATAATAATAACATAAACAACAAAACAATAAACCTGAGCAAACAGGCATTTTTAATGGCCGAAATAGTGTAAATACTATGGACAGGCGACTGCAAAATCAGGCATTCCTCAAGACGTGATATAACTTTAAACTGATCTGATTCGACTCGATAAAAATGAAACCCAAAGAAACATGGCAAAAGGGAGGATTTTTATCATTGCACCTCTTGAGGAATGCTTCGTAGATTTTGTAGTCGTCTGTTGAATTAACACCTTTGAATACAGTTAAGATCCGATATTTCACTAATTTCAATATTTAAAGATCTTTTGTCTAAAATCAATACATATCAGATTTATAACAGATTTGTAAGACATGTAAACACTGCACTGCACGTTCATTTTAAAATAAATAATTACGTCTACTTAGTGCATTTTCAATACATACAGGGTGGTGCAACCAAGATGGGGTGGACGATTGTGAGTAAACGGTGAGGAATTTCGGAAACATTTTTTTTTGGATATTATCGATAGTCAAACACGCTATGTTTTAAAATTATAGCCATAATACAGGGTGGTCCGAAAACTCGTGGCGAACCAAACTTGTATGTTTTAAATGGGACACCCGGTATATAATTGTTCCAATTGAATCTCCTGTTCGTTACGATCATTTTGATATAGGGTTTATTGGGTCTAAAACTTATAGTAAGGGAATGGGATGCGGTTAAAGTTGAAAAAATGCTCACAGTTCGGCCATTTTTTAAAAACATTTGAAACAGGTATGGAAAAACCAAATATTTCATAAAACGTTACATATCCTTGAATACATTAATCGCTTGTAATTTGTTTAAAATTATTAACTGTTATACAGGGTGGTCAAGTTTTGCAAATACGCCCTGGGCTCATTGTTTTTAAATGGAACACCCTGTATATTTTATTTTCATGTTAAAGATAACATATCTCGCTTTCAAAAAATACCATACATGATGCCTTTCTGACCAACAGTTTTTTAGTAAACTAGCCGTGAAAGCAAAGTGTCTTCATTCTAATACAATTATACTGAATTTACGTTGTTTATTATTAAATATCTAATATTAGGAGGCCATGACACTATCATAAATGAGACAAGAGATTGACGAACTTGTCAAAGCTACTGCCGCATAATCCATTATTTACAAGTAAAGTGTAGGTGGCCCAATAATTATGAGGTAAGAAAACTGAGATCCCAAAACTTTTACATGTTTATTAGAGATATTTCAAAAAACAGAAAACATTGTTTTTAGAAAATGTAAAGTAATTAATAAACCAGTTATAAACAAAGATAATCAGTTCTCAGGTATTATTAATAGTGTAAGAAAATTAATTAAGCAAAAACAGAACATATTTTAAAATTATTTAGGTATGTTCTTACTTGTAAACCTAATTTAATATAAACAATTAAAAAAGCTCATATGGTGTTCAACTAAACCACAATTTTGCTGAAGGCACATTTCGAGTCTATCCATGAATGAAAGTTTCACTTTTCTCAAAGTCTGTTCTGAAATGTTGCGAAAACTGTTTCTTATTCTCGTCTTCATATCTTTCACTGTGGTTGGAACCTCTTTACAGACTTCTTCTTTAACATGCCCCCATAGAAAAAATCTAGTGGTGTTAAGTCGGGTGATCTGGCTGGCCACTTAACTGGTCCACCTCTCCCAGTCCAACGATCTGTCTTCCAATTATCGACAAAATTCTTACATTCCTATGGTAATGCGGGGGCGCTCCATCATGTTGAAACCATAAGGATCCCCTTGCCATTAAACGTAAATCTTCAAGCAATACTGGCAACTCATTTCTCAAAAAATTTATTTATAACTGGTTTATCAATTACTTTACATTTCCTAAAAACAATATTTTCTGTTTTTTGAAATATCTCGAATAAACATGTAAAAGTTTCGGGTCTCAGTTTTCTTACCTCATAATTATTGGGCCACCTACACTTAACTTGTAAATAATGGAATATGCGGCAGTCTTTGACAAGTTCGTCAATCTTTTGTTTCATTTATGATGGTGTCATAGCATCCTAATATTAGATATTCAATAATAAACAACGTAAATTCAGTATAGGTATTAGAATGAAGAAACTTTGCTTTCACGGCTAGTTTACGAAAAAACTGTTGATCAGAAAGGCATCATGTATGGTATTTTTTCAAAGCACAGTTGTAAGTAGTAATGTTATCTTTAGCATGAAAATAAAATGTATAGGGTGTTCCATTAAAAACAATGAATCCAACTTGACCACCCTGTATAACAGTGAATAATTTGAAACAAATTGCAAGCGATTAATGTATTCAAGGATATGTAACGTTTTATGGAATATTGGGTTTTTCCATACCTGTTTCAAATTTTTATAAAAATGTCCGAACTGTGAGCATTTTTTCAAATTTAACCGCGTTCCATTCCCTTACTATAAGCTGTAGACCCAATAGACCCTATATCAAAATAATCGTAACGAACTGGAGAATCAATTGGAACAATTATATACCGGGTGTCCCATTTGAAAAAATACAAGTTTGGTTCACCACGAGTTTTTCGGACCACCCTGTACGATGGCTATAATTTTAAAACATATCGTGTTTGTCTATCGATAATATCAAAAAAAAATTTTTCGAAATTCCTCACCGTTTACTCACAATCGCCCACCCCATCTTGGTTGCACCACCCTGTATATGCACGATAGACATAAATTACGTTTTCAACAATCAATCCAATTTTTAGATTTTTATTCTTTTGTTTTTAAGATTTCAATCGAACCAGTTTTGGTAAAACACCCTGTATAAGACCTCAGCATAAACCTAAATGGTTCGAATTTAATAAGTATTTTTATTAAAATAAATGTTGCCAAACTTCCGGGCTTCTGTTAATCGATGGAACATCTTCGGCTTCGTAACATGCATAGTATTCCCGAAGTGTATATACATTTTTCCGGACCGCCAACTGGTGGCAGTTACCATGAACTACAAGTGTATATTTTTAGAGATCACACAACCCTAAACAGCCCGGGCCTCGGATAAGAAATTGCATTTATAGAGTCACCTATTGTACTTCTAACAAAGCCGCGGCAGTTATAGGAAGCCTGAACCGATATGCAACCTAATGCACTTACTTGTAATGCAAGAAGATAGCGCTAACTACGTGTTTTTTAGAAAAAACACTGAAAAATTACGAAACCCGAAATCGGGCTTCCCAAGTCGGTATCGGGCTCGCATACTAGGTCCAATATAGCGTTTTTGGCTTCCTAAAGGTGGAATCCATATATATATATATATATATATATATATTTTTTTATAGGAATGTTTTCTTGGGGTTTATAGATCCGGAATAATCACTATTTTTTTATATTTTGTTTTTGTTTTTATTAACGTTTCGGTCAATTCTTGTGACCTTCTTCAGAATACAGTGCTGAAAAACCGCTCTAATTAGTAATCTTAGTCATAATGAACATAAAATTAACATACCTGTGAACGAAAATGTTTTTGGGGAATGCATCCTCTTAATTAAGATTTAAAATTGACATATAACACTAACATTGTGGACGACAGTTTAAAAACGACGAGAACAATTTTAAAAATATCATGCAGGCAAGAAGTCTGCGTGTCTACTGCAATACTGGGATCTTTATAGATATAAAAATGGTGGTGAATGGAATTTCGTTCTTTTTTGTTTAAAAATTGCCTGAAAGATAATGTTTTCATTATTAAGATAGAGGGGAGCTGGATTCCTTTGGATGCCCTTTTTTTAAATTAATTATTAATAGTTATGTGTACATATATATATTTTTTTAAATTTATTTTATTAGATTGTGATAGATCTTGCTGAGGTGTTTTGTATCCGATTTTGAGTTTATGTTTTTTGGATTTTTTTGGATTTCTATCATTTCGAAAATTTCACGTTTCTTTGTATTGGTTTCAGTGCGTAGGACTTTTACTTTTTCATAATTGAAGGTGTGTTTCTTCTCAAGCATATGGTTAGTTAGGGCTGTTTTGTTCTTCTTGTCATATTTGTGTCCATTCAATCTGTTTTTTAAAAGTTGACTTGTCTGTCCTATATAGACGCTATCGCAGTTATCACAGGGTAGTTGATATACGACATTGCTTTTCATATTTTGTGGTATTTTTGATTTTAAGCAACTGAAACAACTCTTCAATAGATTGTAGCCTTTATGTGCGACTGTAACATTATGACCTTTGAAAGTGTTGTGTATTTTTTCAGACAACCCATTAATGTACGGTAATGAAAGATATGACATTTTTGTTGTTTTTGGTTTGGGTTGGTTCTGGTTATAAAAAATATGTATTCGTCTTTTAAAAATGGAATTTATTAGGTTTTCGGGGTAGCGGTTTAGCTTAAGGGCTTGTTTTGCTTTCTTTATTGCGTTTTCCCTATATTCAGGGCTTGAAAGCTTTATTGCCCGGTCAGCTAAGCCGATAACTACTGATTTTTTTTGGGATATTGGGTGTTGGGAATTGTAGTTGACATATCTGGAAGACCAAGTTTCTTTAGTATACCATTCCGTTTTTATGTCGCCATTATTATGGTGGAGTGTGAGGTCCAAAAAGCTTATTTTATTATCATGTTCTTTTTCTATGGTAAACTGAAGCTTGTTGTGGTAACTGTTGAAATGATTTAACGTGTCTTGTATTTTATTTGTTGGTATAGCTGTAATGCAGTCGTCAACATATCGATAGAAAAAGGGTATTTGAAAATTAAGGGTTTTTATTACATTTTCTTCAAGGTCCTCCATTACAAGTTGTGCAATGACGCTTGAGATGGATGCTCCCATGGCACAACCTTCTATTTGTTTAAAAATTTTGTTATTATAATTAAAATAGGTTGAGTTCAATGTCAGATCTACGGCTTCCAATTATTCCGGATCTATAAACCCCAAGAAAACATTCCTATAAAAAAATATATAGAAGATCCAAGAAAACAAATTCTATAAAAAATATATATATATATATATATATATATATATATATATATATATATATATATATGTATTAGTGAATATAAAGTTTATTACAGCAGCAGACACCAATATTGATTTGAATAAGATACTGACATTACAGGGATAAACCGAAATACTGGCATTATATTAATTGTCCGAGGGCTTCTTTTTTAAGAAAAACGACTCGGTTTTTATTGACGTATATTTTGATAGGAAAAGAACACAAGAACACAAGTAAAGAACCATACGTGAACGAGCGTGGCGGTAAGCTGGTTAAAATTTTTAATTGGGAAATGCCGTAGGAATATCGTCAAAGTAACATTTATAAGAAATGGTAGCCCCGACCTGGAGAAACTGTGGCATATCGGCGTCATATAATTATCTATTTTCAAATCACAACTCGGTTTATAAAACAGGCTGTTAAAATTAAAACGATTTGTACAAGTTTGATACAAGTATAAAAAGATCAATAAAGGTTTCTTAATTTAGTGTTTTATAATATTATATGTTTTGTCATGTTGGCGAAGAAAATACCCCACAATTTTCTAAAACCTTTTAAGGCTTAGTACTGGCTTAAATTAAGATCTTGTTCAGTTAGGTTTTGGCAAGTTTTTAGCCAATCATTGTTAAAATATCTTAATTATTGTTACAAAATTAAAATTTTGTGGATTGATTATATTATTGCCGCGATTGGCTTCATTTCCAAATAATTATTTATTCTAAAACAATAAATTAGTTATATTATTGTGGAACGTACACTCAAATAAATTCGTACGCCGTTAGCGCCTCAGTGTAAATGTAACTTTCTATTACTTTATTGCCTTTATCACTGACAAATTGTTTGACACTGTCACTTGAATAATTTGTCAAAGTATATTTTGATTTCGAAGCACAACGTAAAAATGCCTCATTGACGCGTATTCGAAAAAACAAAAATAGTTGCCTTAATAGAAGAAAGATGGTCCTATCCAAGAGTGGCAGAATGATATGGAACATCAAAAAGTACTATATAAGGAATAGAGGAAAAATAACCACGACAGCATACAGTGGCAAGGTCAGCGCAGAGGCGGGTCCTGCAATATTCGGACTTAAGGAACTGTGCAGCTGCTCAAAATCTTTTTCTTCAATACGTCCACAAGGACAAAGAGTTGGTTTTGCCATGCAATACTTATCTGAGAATGAAACCTTCTGGTAAAATGTTATATTTTCGGACGAGAAAATTTTTCAGTCAGCGCACAGTGGAATAATTAGAATTTACAGACCACCAAATACCTATATAATGAAAATTATATTCAAAAGAAGAAAACTAGTGGGCGTTTCTCAGTTAACGGCTGGGCTTGGATAAGGTAGTATTGGTGAGACATTAAATAGTAATTTATAATCTCCAAATTTTAGAAAAGGTGCTGCTTCCGTCAGTAGGTAAGACATATGAGGAAAATAGTTTTATATTCCAACAAGATAACTGCCTCGTGCATGCTGCTAGAATAGTGTGGGACTAATTTGAGCAATAATAATATAACGTGCTTGCCTTGGTGCTCAAGAAATCCTGATTAAAACACGATAGAAAACGTTTGTAGACTGATGGTAAAACAAATGTATAATATAAATTTAGACCTCAAAATTAATTAGAACTGTGGGAAAAAATTACAAATATTTGGGGGGAGATAACTCCGCATTACACCAACTCTCTTATATCCTCAATGCCAAGGGGACTACAATCCATATTAAACTCCAGTGGTGCAGCCATCAAATATTACTGTTTGAATATTCTTAGTTTTATGGTAGGTTAACGAGAATTAATTGCTAAAGGATCTTTATAACTTACTTTATTATTAGCAATGTTTTAATGATGTTTGCATCTTCAGGCTTTCAATTTTTTAAGGTAATCTTGAAAAATTTAAATCCTGAAAAAGGTGCAGACCAAGGGCGTCCCCAGTGAGGGGCAGGGGGCAGCTGCCCCCCATAGAAGAAAAAACAGTCTATGATTTTCGCAACCAAATTTGTATCCCGCCCCCTTTTTTGAAAATAATATGAGTTGCCCCCCTCCAGCTCAGATCCTGTTAACGTCCTTGGTGCAGACAGCATCGAAACGTTGCTAAAAATAAAATAAGGTTTAACGATCTTTTAGTACTTAATTCCCGGAAACTCTACTACGAAATTAGTGTTTTAGTTACCTGTTCTTAGTATTCTTTAATATGATTTAATAAATATAATATATTATTACCTAAAGAAAGGATTTTGATCTAAAGTTAGGGAAGGACGTTTTTATTGCTCCCCGAAACCACGAGTGCAGGTATTGGTTTAAGTATAAATAAATTTATTTCCTGGCTGATGTTATAGAGGAAATCCAACATAATAAATGGCAGTTTTGCCATAATATGATAAAATAGGATTATTTATGAAAAATGTCATACGAATTTATCTGGCGGCCACTGTACATGTTGAAAATGTCCGTTCTTTATAAGTTCGTGAAAACAAAATCAGAAATAAATTTTGAATGCAAATTCAGTTATTTAACACTTGCCAGTTTAAAACAATAATTGTCTAATTATGCCGGTCATAGCAATAGCTAATCCTGAATCTCGCCGATACGGGTTTTCTTTAAACCATTTGCCTCATCCCACCAATTAAACATCGTTATACATGGAATATAGGCCTTGCAATTTGATAACACCCTAGGTTAATCACATTACCTTGGTATACAGAAATACTTGAAGCTTAGTTTTAATATGGGCAAATTTAGCACATTCCGTAAATTACTTTATGTGTCGAAATTGTTGTTGAATGATTATGATAGGAAGTTTATCGTTTTCCCTAAATGGCATGGAATTTACATGATAATTTAAATACTGGTAAGTGCTTACTAAACGTCGCAATTTATAAAGATACAAATAACTAAGCGAATATCGAAAACATTTCCAACAAAGTAGAATTAATTAAAGTTCTTAATTAGTTTTAGAAGTTTTTTTTATTTTTTAGAAAGTTTTCCTTTTTTGCCTTTCTATATCCTTCGTAAATAATGTGTTTTTCTTCTAACCCAATTTCACCTGTGTGTGGTGTGTTCTCGGGTCCTTCAAATTCTTGGATTCGATAAGAATATGAACACGGAATTTACACTAACCGTTGCCATAGTAACCGTCACCAAAATTGTTTTTGTCATAGCAAACAATTTATTTAGTAGGTGATTAATATAAAATAATACCTGGTAGATTCCAAGTTGTTCCGACATTTTAATAGCATTGTAGTAATATTATTTAATAATAAAGTGTTTGGTATTAAATGATATTTTAGTTAATTATGTTCTATGTTTATTTATGAAATTTTCTTAAAAACCTGCAGTATATTGAATTTGTGAACAAATGAAACCTTTTTTTTGTATTAAATCATTTTCTTATTTTATTTCATAAAAGAAACCAATTATTTTTCTGTTCTGGGTCCATTAAAAATCGTTTAAATAACAATTGGAGAATGATCTCAATTTAGTTATTATCTAAATCGAGTTGTGCTTGAAACTGCATTTAAAGGGCTTGCAGCAGAGGCAAACCTACTTTATAGGAGATCGTTTAATTATATTTTGCCGATAATATTTTTAGACAGCCGTCATATTACAAGAGATACTTTAACTTTATTGATGGGAACAGCAAACAGTTACGAGTATTTTCATCTTGCAATGGGTTGCTAGAATGAATTTAGTTCTTTTATTGGCGAAAGTACGGACTAAAATTGCCATTTTCTTTATAAATTTGCGAAAAACCTCAGAAACAAATTTACAGTATAAAATTGTCTTATTCTTACACTTGTCAGATTAAAACTTTTGGATGTCAAATTAGATCAGACTAGTAGTGATAGATGAGGAATTCTGCATCAAGTGCACCCCGCGTACTGCGCATGCGCCAAAAAAAACAGGTGCAGTTTTGAACGGGGTTGTTTAAAACAGGTGCAGTTTTGAACAGGGTTGTTTAAAGCAGGGGGCGGTTTTGAACAGGGTTGTTAGCTGTTTCGGGAAACAGCTAAAAACAGGTAAAAACAGCTAAAAACAGCTAAAAACAGCTAAAAACTGCTAAAAACCCGCCCCTGTTTTAAACAACCCTGTTAAAAACCGCCCCCTGATTCAAACAACCCTGTTCAAAACTGCACCTGTTTTAAACAACCCTGTTCAAAACGGCACCTGTTTTTTTTGGCGCATGCGCAGTACGCGGGGTGCACTTGATGCAGAATTCCTCATCTATGACTACTCAGACTACTGAGAATCTGGCTGTTATTTTCTGGAGTACTTCTGTGAAGTTTTGAGTTAATAGGATTATCTGCTAATATTTCTTCTCCATAAGAAGTTTAAACCCTTGTTTCACCCCCTCATGGGTTGAATTTTGAAATCCCCTTCTTTAGTAGATGCCTACGTTATGCAAGAAATCTCTGTGCAAAATTTAAAGTTTCTAGCAGCAGCGGTGTGGGCTGTGTGTTGATATGTCAGTCAGTCAGTGAGTCAGTCAGTCAACCAGTCAGTCTCTTCTTATATACATATTATAGAGATAATACAGTCTACCTGCGAACAGTGACGCTTGTGAGAATTAAAGGGAAGATAAAAGTTGTTTAATTAATTATAACAAGTGGTTCCTCTATTTTTAATTGTAAATGTTGAAGCTCTTAGCTACAGAAGGATATGTACGCTTTGTGCTGACACTGTTACTTCATTTAAACTAACATTGTTCTAGGGGGCAACTTTCGTTCCTTTCGCGATAACTAGAAGAATCTTCTTTGCTTCCCCTTTTTCCACTTTATATCGGGTCGGCGACCCTGATGATTGATCATATCCGTAATGCCCTGTCCAAGTAATGTGAAGAATCAAACAAAATATGTACATTGTGTAGTATTTTGGTTGGGTTGGGTTGTTCTCCAGTCGCAGATTTATAGAACACAGAAATTTAAGCCGCTAACACTTTATATAATTTTTTTAGATATACTTTTTATACTGCAAAACATATTATGGGACAGGCTGGAAATACTTTATGTTTATTTTTTTCATGACATAATAATATTTTATTAGTTGTCAAAATTTTAAAGTATCAGAGAAGGAAGACAAGAAAGAAAAAAGATGAGAGAGAAAGAAAACGAGAGAAAGATAATTTATCTCTCCATTATAAAATGAAGTTCTGTCATCATTCTCAATTAAAATTGGATTTACTATAGAATGGTGCATTGTAAGACCATAAATTTTAGGGTTTCTGCTGTCGCTGGCGCTGTTTAAAATGGAGGTTGCATATTTTGTAAATATTACGAACTCATCATACAAGATAAGAACCAGTGGCATGTTATTAAGTCATTCAGGGGTCTTAAGCATGCTTCTAGTTTTGCGCCCGATTTACGTTGTCGATCGTTTTTTAAGTGAGTAGCTATAGGTGTTCTCTGAAACTAAAGTTTTACTCACGTGTAAATAATAAAATGGAACCTTTCGCGGCACTCGCGATGTATATTTTATTTTTTAAAAAGTTATATGAAAGGCACGACATAGGTAAAAAAATCGTTTATATTCGGATCATTTTAAAATAAGATTTTAACCGCCTTTTTTTTGTCGACAATAATCAGATTATTTTTGAAAGAAAAAATGCCAAGCGCCGCGACAGGTTCTCTGGTTTTTTGGGCTCCTAAGAAAGCTGCAAATGAATCATTGGTTTGAATAATTTATTTTCATTGATTTTTGACACATAGGAAATATTTTATGCTTCTTAACTGGTTCCCTACTTTTATATGCACATAAAAAACTGCGAAAAAGTTTTAGTTTTGGAGAAAACCTAATTGTAGTTGCATGTCAGCCCATACAGGGAGCGCATTAAATACTATTTGCAAATAAAAAATATGTCAAGAGCCACACGGGAAAACTAAGTAAGATATTTTGGCTTTGGAGAAGACCTGTAGCGTATTTTGTCATGTATGTATTAAATATATCGGAATCCTCAAATTTCCTTCTACCCTACCGATACTTTGTGGAGAGTACCAAGCCAGGGCTAACATGGTAAATCCCCCCCTGTCGTGAATGATCATGCTGACAGCGGCTACATCTAAATTACCTGGAAAGGATGTAACAGGAGATCTAAGGAATTAAATTAAGTTAAACAGTTACAACGGCGGGAAATCTAAATAATAAAACATGGGGCTCTTTGCCCCCCTGAGAGGTGGGGCTCTAGGCTATAGCATAGTCCGTCTAATGGCCTATGACCATGGTCTATGTGTCTAGGGCTACTGCCCTAAGTTATATATATATATATATATATATATATATATATATATATATATATATATATATATATATACACGGTTATGATAAAGAAACGGATCACCCTTTTATATAGAAAACCGCCCATTTAATCAAAAATCGCTCGGACCCGTCAAATTAATTTTTTTGAAATGCATTTTTTTTTGAAAAAAAATTTGTACAGGGTAGATCATAAAAGTGCTACATGTGTCAACTTTAATTTTTTTAATGAAACATATGGTATATTTTAACATTTCTATATTCTACATTCAATTCTAGACATTTTTCATTAATCATGCCCTATACTTAGCTTCAGCCGTTTAGGAAATATTAACAATTTTAAATTTTTTAACAATTTTAAAACAAAATAAACAAACAACAGAGAATGAAAAGAAACTATTTTAGAGAGATGTTGAAAATGTCCTCCACCAACTGTTCTGCAGTAGATCAATCGATCTAGAAATTCCTGCTGTACATTTATTACTACTTGTGGAGATATTTCTCTTATTACTCGTCGAATAGACTCCTTCAGTGCATCTACCGAGATGGGTTTAGATTTATAAACTAAATTTTTGACATAGCCCCATAAAAAAAAGTCCAGTGGATTAAGATCAGGTGATCTGGGTGGCCACTCTATGGACCCCCGTCTACCTATCCACCGCCGCGGAAAAATTGTATTTAAGTACTCCCTTACATGAACAGCATAATGCGGGGGAGCACCATCCTGTTGAAACCATAAGGTTAAACTTGGTAAATCAGGATCATTATCATCTGGAAATAGAGTGGCAAGAGCTGGAATAAGATCATTTTGAAGGAAATTTAGATATCTTTCTCCAGTGAGACTCTCATCAAAGAAAAATGGTCCGATTATCCTATTTTCAACAATGCCCGCCCAAACATTAACCTTTTCATTATACTGGGTGTGATTTTCTATGTACCAATGAGGATTTTCCTGTGCCCAGTATCTGTAGTTTTGTCTATTAACCTGACCATTTAAACAAAACGTAGCTTCATCTGAAAAAGAAATTTTTTGGACTTTACTTCACAAAATTGGTCTCGCCTATCAGGATCATCGTCAAATAACTCTTGTACAAATACTGGTTTGTATGGATGAAACTTCTCTTTTTGTAAAAATTTAGATACGGTGGTTTGGTGAATATCGTAGTCCCGTCCAAGTTGTGTGCTTGAGCTATGAGAATCTTCCTGTAGTGATAATAATATGTTTATTTTTTTCTCCTCAGATATACCAGGACGACCACTTTTAGCACTATCTTTAATAGTACGGGAAGTTCTCCACTTACTTGCTACCCTAGACACTGTTGATTGGGCAATAGGCGGGCGATTTGGGTATTTTTCATTAAACATATCACGGACTTCCCTATGACTTCTACTTTTATCTCCACAACCCAACATAATCAAAATTTCAATGCGCTCATCTTCGGCTAGACGCATTTTGATGAAATATCAGCAGAGCAAAATTGAAATTTGATCAACATTCACTGACATTTTTTGACGTCTCAAACGTAAATAAGAAATTGTCACAGTTACAAGATTGTGACTTAAGTTTAGAACGTTGATGTCGAGAAATATACCAATGGTGCATAACAGCATTAAAGTGTTAATATTTCCTAAACGGCTGAAGCTAAGTATAGGGCATGATTAATGAAAAATGTCTAGAATTGAATGTAGAATATAGAAATGTAAAAATATACCATATGTTTCATTAAAAAAATTAAAGTTGACACATGTAGCACTTTTATGATCTACCCTGTACAATTTTTTTTTCAAAAAAAAAATGCATTTCAAAAAAATTAATTTGACGGGTCCGAGCGATTTTGGATTAAATGGGCGGTTTTCTATATAAAAGGGTGATCCGTTTCTTTATCATAACCGTGTATATATATATATATATATATATATATATATATATATATATATATATATATATATATATATATATATATATGTATATATATATATATATATATATATATATATATATATATACATATATATATTGATAGAGGGTATGTTGATACCTCCGAAATAGAGACTCAATAAACGTTGTCACCTCATATATAACGTCGATACCTCCGGTTCCGGAGGTATCAACGTATCGCCATATTTTACACTGTCACCATCATCTAGAGGGCGTTTGCGACCGAAAAACGAAAATTTGTTCTGAGGTGCCAAAGTTCATCGAGTCTCTGTTTCGTAACGCCGTTAGTTCAAGCGTAGATCACGGGCGCTAGTGTTGCGCGATGAAGAGACACGCCTAGTGCGTTGATACCTCTGGTATATATGTACATTATAGTAGACAAACGTAGCACGCTGTTACCTCCGAAAAGCGGCAACGTTGTACTGTTAGGCGAAGGTCATTCTTAATATGTCTTGCCTAATTTTCTTAGGCAACACATATTAGGCATTCTACAATATTTTCAGAAGAAATTATTGTTACCGCAATTTGTATTCGTATGTGAGAAGTACAAAATTTAATACCGGGTTTCACCAAAGATGTTTACGACTTAATACTGGTAATCTTCTGGTTAATCATTGTGTTTTAACAAGTTTGTAACTCCTTGTTAAAAAGAAGAGCTAGCCGGTTCAACAAAACGTTACATTTTTTTAGGAAATAAAAATGAATAAAGGTATAAAGTAATTATTGTACACTTATATTTTGAAAAATCCCAGAACACATTTTATTTATGTAAAAGTAAAAAATTTCTACTTATAAATATTTCAGCACCAACGTCAAAAAAAGGTGTATTGTTTTGATCTTCAGATTACATCTTCTAGGTTTTTTTGGTGAATTATCTGTAACCTGTAACAAAAGAAAATGGAGCAGATAATAAAATGAAAAAAGTTTATACTTAGCAATCTTAATAAAACAACTATGCTTTGCAACCCAGGAAAATAACTTGTTCATAGATATTTTATTCTAAATAGTGAAAACACGTGGTGTGTGGTATATATTTGCATAAATAAGGTAAAAATAAAATGACAGTTTCCTTGCAAAAAATGTAATGTCAAAATCAAATCTCTGAATCTGTAATTACGTGCAAAACTGCGTACCATAGATATATATTTTACCAAGTATATTTTCTTCTATGTTTGTGTAATTTTTCCATTCGTTTTGCCTACTCACTTTAATTTTTCCATTTTACCATACCAACCAACTTCGATTTACACGGAATACAAAATAATACCAGAGAAAACCCATCATATTTTTCTCTGATAATACACTCAATGTCATGTGTCATCTGTCTCTGTTATATCAAAATCTGACTTTTTCCCGATGGGACACGCCTTTTTTCCGGACCGGGCCGGACTTTAAATCGAAGTGCGATACCTAAGAAACCGGAGGTATCGACGTTATATATGAGGTGACAACGTACGTTGAGTCTCTATTTCGGAGGTATCAACATACAGTTTAGCAATATAACAGTACTAAACAGTGTTAAATTTAACACGTTTAATTTCATCAATTATTAGTACATTTTCTTTCTACAACCCGCTGATATTTTATAATCTTCGCGATCTGTTTAACATCTAAATGATTTTTATAATACCAAAATTTCCCATTTTAAACTTGTAAAAATCAACAGAAATAAATTAATGAAACAAAACTTTTCGTGTTCATTCTTTGCCAATTTAAACCCTAGACAGTCAACTTAAACCGGTCAGCCACAGTGGCATAAATAACGCCACAGCAAGCCCCCCGTTGCGGGGGGGGGGGGGTGGCACGAAAGTCCAGGGCGCCCTCAAGTCCCCCCTCAATACGAAGTATCAAGATGGGTGCAAAATAGCAGGGCGCATTCAGAAATCTGCGGGGGGGGGCGTACATACTTAGTTTCGCCACTGGTCAGCCATAAAGTTGTTCCTGTTTATTATATTTAAATTTAAATACACCAATTGAATGTTAAAATAGGTTAAAAACAATGATCACCGGGCGCAGATCAATCTTTATTTCATGGAGAGAATACCGTAATCGTAATTTTTTCACATATTTGGGGTTGGAAAATCTGAGTTCAAACATGCCATATGACGGGTTTGTGATTTCTGTGGAAACAAAACTAATACTTTCCGAAGTTTATCTGCAGCAAATTTATCAATAATTTGGGAAAAGTTAATATTATGTACGCTTAAGTTCATGCTCAATATAGGCCAGATACCAAGTGTTTTGTGATGGAAAAAACTCCGGGAAGAAATTTTATATCATGAAATAGCTTCTTGGGATTATACCAAAAAGTCCTTAAGTTTTCCCCCTCAAGCGTTCTTCCTTCCCAGAGGTTTAAAAGGACCGCCCTTTCCCCCCTTTCTATTAACTTTACGTAAAAAATTGTGAATTAGTTTCTCTACAGAAAAGGACAAATTTAATGCACACAATATGTGTTGTTTCAGATTAGAATTTTTCGAAATAACGATTAAAATTAATTCAAATTTAAACAAAGTTGAGTTGACTATTCTGTTATTACCATAAATTCAGTATAAAGTTCGTACAAATTAAAAACCGATGCACGTCATCAAACACGTGATTAAGTTTTAGAGTACACTGTTGCCAGATTGTTATCAAATTATCGAATATTGAGAAATTATTTACAGAGCACATGGATAATTTTTTTTTAATTATTCACTCATTTATTTTTTGTTAAATGACTTATCTTTTAACATTAAAAGGATGTAGAATTTAAAATTAAAATATGTAAAACTGCTCACAGACGCAAGGACATGTAGGCGTTCGTCAAGGCACGTTCATCAATGCCCGTGTGTAAGTATGAAATGACGAACTTTCATACCATACACGGGCGTTGATGCACTCATACATCTCTGTGTCTGTGGCCAGCTTAAGTAAAAATCTTTTAATGGGAGAAAAAAATGGTAGGAGAAAGTACACTGGATTTTATTAATATTTTAAAATAATATATTAAAGAATAAAAAACTTTCTCACAAGCACCATTCAGTTTTTTTTATGTTCTGACAGCCCACGAAGACCGAAGTATAAGTGCTATGTACCGTGGGTGTACTTGGGAAATCCCACTCACACATCCAGAGGTGGAAACATCCGTAGGGATTTCACCAGTCCTTTAAGAGGATGTGTGGGGTGGTACCACCTCGGTCGAGGAAGAAATCCTCTACCCCCGTCCTAACACATTCATATTGTAGTGCAGTTCTTTGTACTCTCGCACAATCAACCCCACCCCCCCCCCCCCCCCCCCCCAATAAATTTGCGAAAGACGAAAATGAAGTTTCGAAAAAACTACAATCTCGAAATCATTAACTTTCCATTCTCACACCCAGAAAACCTCTGCAAGGAGTTCCTGGGCGCGGTTGGGGTGGAAAACGGTCCTGTCTATCAGCGATTTCCTCTGAATGTTTACTAGAACATCTAATTTTGTCCCCTGATCGAATTCTGTCCCAAGAGTTCTGAATCCCCTCCCAGTGTTTAGCTTCAGTATGCTCCGAAGATGCATACTTTAATTTTGTTTACATTTCTTTCTCCAAGGCGCAAACAGCCTTGTTTTTTGAACTACTAGACGACGTTGATTACGTTTAACTTCTTGAATGAAGGTCACCTTAAACGGAGAAATCCGTGGCGCCTTATTCTAAGTTTGTTAAGTATCTGATTGTCGCCGAGTTGTCTTGTCAGGGATGCCAGGTACGCTAGGTACCGATTGGACAACAGACAGACACTGTCTTTGTCATGGGTGGACCCACCACCTTGTTACCCCGCTAGCCGGAAATTGCTAGCGATACACCAAGGAATGGGTGACGATAATCTTTAAAATTCAAAAAAGAATGTATTTAAAGAAGGTATCTCCAGGATGGGACAAAGCCCGGAGTGTCCCGGAGACTTTCTATGAAGTGAGAAAGCTGGCACGGGCATGTCCAGCAATTTTTGTAAAGTTGGGTAGTCGTGACTACCCAAAACTGAGACTTTGCACGGTGGGCAAATTTTGCTTTCTTAGTCTTTGTCAGTTGTTGGAATTTACTTTTATCAAGGAAAGTCTTGTTTTTGTAACGTCATGTCTCCGAAATCTAACTATGTACATCTAAGTATTAGGGCTAAAACTTTCTTCGTTCTATGGCCGTAACAAGAGCCGCTACATAAGGTACTTTCCTAAAGTAAATATTTCAACCTAAGACTAATAAGCACTCCCGGAGCGTCTGGGCTGACTATGACGTAGTCACCGGTCTAATTCTAATCACTCTATGAACGTCTGGGCTGTCTGAAATGATGTCTACATTAATCGGATTCTGAATCGTAAGTGCTGGAATCACTGCTGTCATCCCCAACATTAATTATCAAGGGAAGAACTTCTTGTCGATCAAGTATGTGCTCTCTGTCATACCATTTTATTATTTCATTTTCTGTATGCCTAATTGAATTCTTCCATATCTCAGGAGTAACACTTTGCAATGCCTCACGCCACATGTTTAAACAGTCTAGTTCTGTTTTACCATCTCTACCCACGTATTTGTTGTAGTAAGATTTTGCAATTCCCCATATAAGTTCGATTGGGTTAAAAATGCAATGGTAGGGGGGAAGACGTAAAACTCTGTGTCCATATTGTTCTGCTAAGTTATCTACTAAATATATTCGTGCTGGTTTATTTCTAAAAAAATATCTAGTTAGCAAATATGTTAACATAATAAATTGTATGTAATACTTACTGTGATACAAGTCTTAAAAGCTCACTTTTAAGCATCGGGGCTGCAAATTCTATGTTATTATTAGTTAACCAGTCTTGAATGGCAGCTTTGGTCCATGAGCCGTTTGGTATTTTGGTTAATAACATGCTATGATAAGGGGCATTGTCAATAATAATTAAAGACGGTTCAGTCAATTTCTTTAATAATTGATTTTCAAACCATTTCAGGAAATTTTGTTGGTTCATTTCACCATGGTAATCTGCAAGTTGGGTTTTTGAGGAAAATATAAGCTCTGTACCCTCGATAAATCCATCTTCATTGCCAGCATGAAGTACGATGTATCTAAAATAATTCTGATTAAAAACACTTTCATATTTTTGCGTAATTGTATAACTAACCTTTTACCATCAACTTTAGTAGTTTTTACACTCTTCTTATTAATATCTTGCCATGAACGACCTATGGTGCCATTTTCAAAAATCCAGGTTTCATCTAAGAAAACAAATTTGTACAAAGCGTTTTCTTTTTCTGTCATATAAGATCTCAAAAAATCGACCCGTTTTAAAGCAACATTGGGAAGTTCCATAAGCCCTCGTCTTGGCTCATCTTTTTTCCATTTAAAACCTATTTCTTTCAATAGGCTGCACAATGACATACGGCATCCGTCAAATAGTTGCCTCTCGTTTAACTTCTCCCATAGAGAATTCAAAGTTATGTGCTGTCCTGACAATTAAAATTAAACTGTAAAATGTCTGAACATAAGATATTAGAAAGAGTATAATCTGAAATTTCAAATACTTACTGCTTTCATACATGGTGTAGATAGTGTTACGTATAGCACTTGTATCCAACGCTACAGTATTTGTAACCCTCTTGGTAGAATTACGCTTTCTGGGCGATTTTAAAACCTCATTACTTTTTACTTTTTGTGAAATTGAACTGACAGTAGAAACGTTCAAGTTTAGGGCTGCTGCTACACGCTAAAACAATATATTTGACGATAATTTTTCCTAAATTTTTTATCATTATATAAGTATAATATTAAAATTACCTCTCTAACAGCTGTTAAGGGTAGCAATGGGCCATTATTGTCTCATTCTTGTTCAAAATAGCTTATCACAGATGCTACTAACTGTTGGCAACGGCTGTTTAACGGCTTCGGCATTTAGCAAAAATGGACTCTGACAACTATAACACTATGATTGTTCTAAAAAGAACAGTTTTTAAACGCAAGATAAAAGTTTAAAGCTCCAAAAAGACACAAAACAATTAAAACCTTTGTGAAGCTCACATAAACTCAACCACAGCTGTCAACAAACTAGAAATGTCAAGAAATTAAACGCGACGACGCGGCATCGTCGCGTACGCTGCCAACTGCCTAACAACGAATATCAGGCGCGAAATTTAAAATTCAATAAAACACTCCATTACAGTTTTCGTATTAATAATTATGCGGTGGTATGACTGCGCTCATTTAATAGCGTCATCGGTGACGTGCAGCGGTTTTTATTTTGTATGACCTATATATCATTGTGATACTCATATAATATTATAAATCTTATAAAAAAAAAAAAAAATTTGAAGTACGCCATATATTGCGGACAATGATTTATAGTCCAGTACCAATTTGAACTTCGCGCACCGAGCTGTTGTTAATAACTTAACTTCCAAATTTACAGTAATACAAGTAATTATTTTCTAAAACTTTTGGAAATAATTATCAACAGTTGCAGCATATTTTTAATATTGTTTTATCACAATAATAGTTACACACACAATTATAACTTGCACTTGACCGAATTTATTTTCGTTACAGGTACAACAAATAAAATCACATTTGTAAGCAAATTAACAATAATATCTATTAAAGTAACAACATCAGAGTAACCACCTCATTTGACCCCTTTCGGAATTGATAAAATATCAAAATTGCATACATTTTTAAAATTACAAATTAGTATCTTATTGAGAATAAAATGTAATAAGTATTTTACCCCTCTTCCCCAACTAACAGATCTTTCGAAATTAAATGTCGACAAGCTCCTTCCTCAGGTGTGATTACGTTATAAAAGTATATCATCCCTTAAATTTAAAATTTTTGGGTCCAGAAGTTTGAGCGGATTCATTCGCGTACGGGCAAACGATTCTAAACGGAATAAAATAAGCGAACCGAAAATCCCACTATCTTATATATTTCACCAAGTCAGTTTAATCTAATAAAGCATATATTCTTTCTTATATGCGCAGCATTTTGCCAAACCAGGCAACACTGTTAGAGGTAACAAAGTTTAAGCAGTGTCACAAAGCCATATATATCACGGAGGTAATAACAATCTAAGTTTATCCGGTCATATATGAAAATTTTAAAAATTAAAAATCTTTTCCCCTCTCTTGATAGACCTGTTAAGGGAGTCCCCCTAAGCATATATAGGTAATTTTCTTGTTAAAAAGTCAACTGGTTAGGGTGGAGGTCAGGTCGCCCAGCCTGTGCACCGGAGGTAACAACTTAACAGGCATCAATATATATATGTATATATATATATATATATATATATATATATATATATATATATATATATATATATATATATATATATATATATATATATACCCTATTGTAAATTAAATTTGTGAAATGACTGGCAGGCTAATCAGCATAAATATATTGTGAATATTTAACCACTCATTGACAAATATATGCATTATACAATCTCTCAAAATTATACAATAAAATTATTGTAGCCACAGGACAAGTTGACAAACTGATCCTCGGGGAACCTGCTGACCTCGACTCAAGCTTTCGAAATCCTACAGAACCAACGGCGGGAAACTTTTCTAAAGAACAAGAAATTACTTTTCTTACCTTTGTTTCACTTTCTGCTAAGATGTCGTTCTTAAATGTACACATTGACGTGTAAAAGTCAAAGTTAAGATAATAGGACAAATACGTTGATATTCCTTTGTCCAGCATCTCAACGACCGTCTCCAGTTTTTCCTGAATCCTCCGATCTTTGTCTGGAAAACAAAATAGGTTTCTATAGTACGGAATATACTTCTTGCCACACTTCGCGGCTTGTTTCAAATAAAATTCGATGATATTATAAGTTGTATTAATCCTTTCTTGTATCTCCGTACGGACAGCTTCCATTCTGCGGGCGTTACTTTGGGAACAGTTTTTTACAACATCCACTCCATGTGCTCGCACATTTCTTATCCGCTCGACATTGTCACCAATGCACACTTTAATGTCGATTCCAATCGATGCAGCTTTTTGTCTTTTCTCCTCAATGTCTTTAATCATTTCCTCAGTTTTGCCTCTCATTTCATTCTCAAATTTTCGTAAGGAACTCTCAGCCACGTAAAAAAAGCGGTCAGGGTAACGATTCACGTACTCCAACGCGGCTTCAGTGTATCGTTGGAATCTAGATATCTTGCTTTCCTTTGTGAACTTCTCTGGATTTTCTGCTTTTATAAAGTCATTTTCTTTTGGTACACCATGATTTTGCGTTTGTGCGAATACAGGTAATATGACAGGCCAGCAAATAACTACGAAAACACTTAATAGTATCATTACTCCTTTGCTAAAAGCTACTGCTTTTAAATTTGTATGTATCTGAAATCTGAAACTGTTGGGTCAAACACAGTTTCATTTAGACTGTCAGGTTGACAACTCTGTTAGGTTATAATATTACCGCTATAATTCATCTTGTACCCAAAGTTCCAAAACTGTGACCCCTTAAACAGTCAACCCTCAGATATTATTAGATATGTACTAGACATGGTGTAAAAATGGAATATTGTATAATCTCAAATTAACCGATTAGGTAAAAAATTATTTGATATTCAATTTTTTATTGAGGTATTATATTGAACATTTTAACTATAAAATTCATACAGCAACTAAAGCGATTTTATTTTTACGTTTTTATTAAAAGCTATGATAATTATGTAGTATACCCATTTCTGCTATTTTTGCGTTTTTTGAAAAAATTCTTTTATGATCACATTCTACAGTCTTTCCTCATTGCCAATATACGTGTGCACAATAGTATATTGTACAACGAGCATGGAATGACATGCATTTCCTACGAGTATGACGTTTGCAGCACGATGCCGCAGGCGAGTGCTGCAAATCATACGAGTAGGAAATGGTCATTCCATGCGAGTTTTACACTATACTTTTTCTACGAATGTTACTGTTAATAAAATGGGATTAGTAATATTTTTCTTTTTAAGATGTCAAAAAGTGTCAATGAAATTATAAAGATTTTGACGCGGCACCGGTCAACGCCACCTTTGTAAAAAATACCCGTGCACAATGGGAACTTTGTAGTTCAATCACCATGGTGATTGAAGCACAATGAAAATGTGTAAACCACAATGCACCATGTTCTGAAATTACTATTGAACATACAATAAAGGTTTTTACTAACATTCGTAGAAAAAAAAATTGTGTTGTTTTTTAATAATTTTTAATGAAACAGACTTACGGGACCTGCTAACCCGTGGTACACATACTCGAAACTTCTGATGGAAAGACGCGCTCTTGCCAAATTTCCAAATCGCTTTTCCCACAAATACTGGCTAGCTTTACATAAAGTTAGCGGGAAAATGCGAAAATGAACCAAATTGAACCAAAAGGGCAAAAAGATGACCCTAACCAACACCCTGGCGCACCGATACCTCTTCACCTGCGAGGAAAGAGACTGGTCAGGGCCCCTAACCAGGTGCTAACGCTGTTCCGATCTTAGGATGCCCTCCGATCCACCGTTCGCATAAAAAACTTTTCTAAGTCGGTCAATTAGGTGACAGATCTAATATTTTCGATCTAACGGTGGGATAACGGTGGATCGGAGGGCACCCTAAGGTCGGAATAGGGTTAGCACCTGGTTAGGGGCCCTGACCAGTCTCTTTCCTCGCAGGCGAAGAGGGATCGGTGCACCAGGGTGTTGCTAGGGGTCATTTTCGGCTGTGTTCTAGAAGCGGTACAAAGTTCGACAAGATTAATTTCATTTGGGATAAAAATAGATAAACGTGGCAACACCGGACACAGCAATATTGTTGATAATGTTGACAGGTGGGAAAATAATGGCGGCTAATGGCGACTTAAAATGGAATTTTGTATAGAAAAAGCAATTTTCTTAGCTATTAACAGTTTTTCTTCGATTTTACACTTCATTACATTGGGAAAAGTGTTGTTAAGCCTTTTACGATGTTGTGTTTTTTGTTTTTACCCCGCCCAGCACCCCTATTCGCTCCCAGGTCCCGTAAGTTTGTTTCATTAAAAATTATTAAAAAACAACATCATTTTTTATGTGCGCACGTATTTGGCAATCAGGAAAGACTGTAGAATGTGACAATACAAGATTTTTTTCAAAAAAACGCAAAAATAGCAGAAATGGGTATACTACATAATTACCAAAACTATTTAGGGTAAACCATCTCAATAACAAAACCATCTTAAATTACATAAACAATTTTTTTATTGTTCGTACCTCAATTGTTGTCTTCAAACCTTAGACTGGTTGGCCACAACTTTCCATCTTTGGCGTTTTGTGCTAAATGCTTCGTTTTACTATAGCTAACTTAACTATGTCTTTGACTATTCGATCTAAATATCTTAGTCTAAGCCTACCTGTGCCTTGTCTACTACCTGCCGTTCCCTCCACAATCAACTGTTAGACCACCATGTCTCAAAATGTGTCCGATCATTTTGTCTTTTCTTTTTTGCAATAAATATGAAATCGTGCTTACTTTCCTGGCTCGATTCAGTACCTTGATATTTGTGACACTGTCTGCCCCACTTACATTCATCATTCTTCTGTAACAACACAAGTCGAATGCTGCTATGTGCCGTTCTCTTTTTGCCCTAATGGCCAAACATCACACGTCTAAAGCAACGCGTATAAAGTACCACTCGTAAGGTATTAAGAAACGTTTCATAATGTCCAAGCTGTCTCTTCTCTGCGATAGCTAGCTTTCTTATTTGCACTACTCTGCTCTTTATATCAGGCTTGCTGCGATTATCTTATTTTATAATGCTGTCCAGATACAGGAATTTTTTCACTTCCTTTAGTCTGTTTTCTCGTAGTCCGACATTCATTTTTCTTCCATTGCAGCATTTCTGACATTTCATGACCTTGGTCTTCTTAGTATTTATCTTCATTGTTCATTCGAAAAGTATTTCCTGCATTTGGGTAGGGGCGACCTGCAACTTTTTCTCGCTTTCAGCTGAAACAGCTATCTCATTACCTTGTATTTCGACACCTACGTTGGGATGGAGAGAAATTATACGAGAATTAAATGCTAAATCGAGTCAGGGAAGGAATGGCTTTGAAGTACATTGCAGAAAAGAAGAGACAAAAATACGATAGGACACATTCTGAGACATAGACTGCAGTTGATTGCGGAGAGAATGCAGAGGTAAACCTAAAGGCGCGCACCTGAGCACGAACGCGAACGAGGCATACGATGTCAAACGAATGCCTCATTTTAACTTTTTTTGATTGCGAACAACAAACGCCAAGGCACCGAATGAGGCGCCGTTCCCATCCTCCGTCCATACGTTCGTTAGTTCGTTCAGATCAGCTGCGGAGTATGGAGAGCGACGACGATGTGGTAGTAGCTAGTGTTGCGTTTATAGTCTTTATTAAAAAAAAAGAAAAAAAGACGCTAGTGGACAACCAGAATATACCGAAATAGAATTATCACGCGAGGAAAATTATTTTTAAATAATATGATGTAGGAAGATAGTGGACATTTTCGAAATTTCACGAGAATGTCTCCCAACGACTTAATGCTTTTGTTGGAATCAATTCGTGAAACAATATCAAGAAACGATACATATTTACGAAAATCTATTACTCCGGAAGAGAGATTGGCTATCACATTGAGATATTTGGCAACTGGTGATTCATTTACTAGCCTAAAATATCTTTTTAAAGTATCAAAACATCGAAATCATTTCGCGCCAGGCATCCTCCTTCTTAATAATATTGTAGTATGACTTGTCAAATTGGACGACTTTCATATTCCTTTATTAGGCACAATATCTTTTCATTATCCCAACTCATTTTTAATTGAAACCGAAGATTACAAAATTAATTTTTTAAACTTTGCCTAAACCACAAAAATAATAAGTACGTACACCACACTACACTGGCTTTTTAATTTGAAACTCAACGAGGCAAAAATGGCCAAACCCCGTCCACACCTGGACCAAATTCTCTTTGATGTACCGACTCCTGTCGGATGGTATCGCACGGCCTCGCCACAGCTTACGCTCCGCACGTCGTTCAGCCGAAGGCCGTTTGCCTCTCCTCGGTGATACGTATACACCTGAGCACGAATGGGTACGAGGCAAAGGCGAGTCGCCGCTCTCGTACAAGTGTGGACGTATCTATCAGTCAGTGTAGTGTGGTGTAGGTATTTATTATTTTTGTGGCTTAGGCAAAGTTTAAAAAATTAATTTTGTAATCTTTGGTTTAGGTTTCAATTCAAAATGAGTTGGGATAATGAAAAGATATTGTGCCTAATAAAGGAATATGAAAGTCGTCCAATTTTCTGGTAGAAAGATGATAAGTTATAATACAATATTATTAAGAAGTAGGATGCCTGACGCGAAATGATTTTGATGTTTTGATACGTTAAAAAGATATTATAGGCTCGTAAATGAATCCACAGTTACCAAATATCTCAATGTGATAGCCAATCTCTCTACCCGAATAACAGATTTTCGTAAATGTATCGTTTCTTGACATAGTTTCACGAAGTGATTCCAACAAAAGAATTAAGTCGTTGGGAGACATTCTCGTGAAATTTCGAAAATGGTCCTCCATCATACTATTGAAAAATAATTTTCCTCGCGTGATAAGTATATTTTGGTATATTCTGGTTGTCCACCAGCGTCTTTTTTTTCTTTTTTTAATAAACCCGCCATCACTATAAACGCAGCACTAGCTACTACCACATCGTTGTCGCTCTCCATACTCCGCAGCTGATCTGAACGAACCAGAGAAAAGAGAGGGTAGTTAGAACGCGCTTGGACGAGTGCGCATCCAATTTTATTGGAACGCAACGGGGGCTGCCATTTTGACACAGAACTGCCACTTCCCCTACAAATTTGACGTTTGAAGCTTCCGAATAAATAAAGTTAAATGTCCTTTATATGTAAATATCTAATTCTAGACTTCTTGTAATTTATATTGAAAATGTTATCAAATCACGAATTCTGATAATTACTGTGATTCTGGTTTAGTGGAAGCAAATCAGATAATGTTACATGCTTAGAATTAAGTAGTATAGTGATAGGAGCACACACAGACTTATCAAGCCCCTTGTGCCCTGCAGTAATAAGTAATATTAATTATGAATTCTAACTCCAAAGTTTGTGATAGTATGTGTGGGTGGTGCTATTCCAATAAACTGATACTAAACAAGGAAAAGACGGTGATGGTACACTTTTACAAAAACAAACCTAGGATAGACATCAACAACAGCTCTGCTATGGTAAAGTTTCTGGGGGCATACGTGAAACTTAAACAGACAATCCCCCAACATACGTTACTGAGTGCTTACTATTCGCTTGCCTATCACTACCTTGCTTATAAAATAATACTCTGGGGGTCAAGCAACAAACATCGATAGAGTTGACATTACACAGAAACGAATAATAAGACTGTTGTTTGGGCTCAAGCCCATAGAATTATGTAGACCAATATTTAAACAGTCAAGATACTATACTGAAATGTGCCATGTATGTTTTCAACAACAGAAGCAGTTTCAAGACGAATCAACACAACCACAGCTACCCAACAAGAAATGCTTCTGCTCTGCTAATCAGACTGCCTACCATGAAGGATCTCCACAATTTGCATGCGTTCAGATGTTTAATAAACGGCCAGACAAAATCAGATCAGTAGATAACATGAAAGCCTATAAGAAGAGGCTGAAGGCATTACTACAAGACGGGGTAGTTTATAGCTTATCGGAATTTATAAATGTTGCCTCGTAATATAATTTTCTTGATGTGAACTGCCCGTTATATCTATTTGTGCTTGTACTTGACTTTGTATAGTGTTTATCTATTTGTTAATTCTTTGTATGTTAAATTTTATGTAATACCATTTTACTCATCAGATTTGTAGGTACTGACGAAGCTTATATCATAACAATATATTATGTATGATCTTAAAGCAAATAAATAAATGAAATAAAGCAAATTTTTGTTATTTTTTCATTTAAAATTACCGGTATAAAAAGTTTAAATTTTTTTAATTACCTACCACACAATAAGATTATTTTGATTTAAAATCTTAACTCCAACGAAGCCTAATCCTGAACTACTATTGTTGGATATTTTAGCACCACAGCGTTCATATTCACCAAAACAACAGGATGGTTTCTCAAAATACACTACCATAATATGTGTGTACTAAAATAATTCCAGTTAGGTAGGTAGGTACTTTTAGACATTAATTTAGTTTAAGGTAGGTACGGTGTAAGCAAAGTTTGAAAAAAAAACAAGTTTAGTATATAACGCAGCCCAGTAGGTATTTTTGGGTTTTATAAATCGATTTTTGGTTTAATTGGATTTTGGTATTAAATGACTAAAAATTCGCAACGAGAATTTGAAAAAACAAATTACAATAATTGTTATTGGCTCGTATCAAAAGAGACGTTTATTGTAGGTTTATATTCAGCCCAGGCATACATATGTACCTATTGTTTTTCTTTCTAATACTCAGTTAAACCAGATAAACAGTCGATGTACTACAAAATTATTACAAATGCTGTATATTTGCACGGTAGAAATACCATTTTAAATTTGCCGCTTTGCAATTGACATTCGTGTGTAAAAATGGCCGCCCAACAAATCTCTCCATACGCGCAGAGGGGAAGCGATTTCTATATCCCTCTCCTATTTCTATGGAACGAACTAACGAACGTATGGACGGAGGATGGGAACGGAGCCTCGTTCGATGCCTTGGCGTTTGTTATTCGCAATCAAGAAAGTTAAAGTGAGGCATTCGTTTGACATCGTGTGCCTCGTTCGCGGTCGTGCTCAGGTGTATACGCGCCTTAAGCCAAGTTATTTAAATCACATAATAGTCAAAGACATAGATCGGTCAGTCTCCATACACTAGCAGCTTTTTAAACATTTTTCCATTAATTTTAACTATTTATTTGGAATTATGAAAAAACATGTTTAAATTAATATTTGGAACCTTACCAACAAATAATAAAATAAAAAATCAGTGGGAAATATTTTATTGAAAAGCTACCTTAAAATTTAAATGTAATAACAAAAATGATACCAAAAGAGTCTCCATACCCTTAATAATAATTAATATTAACTTAAAAAAAAATTACAATATCTTTAAACCTAATATCTAATCGGACAAATGTAGGCCTTGATAGCCTCATGTAATCCTTTTGACATGCTTGCAACTAGCTTTCTTGTAATTTCAGCGGGCATTGTGTCCCATTAGTGTGTTATTTTGTTTTTAACTCTTCTTTATTCGAAACACTGTGTTTGCGAACGCGCAAACGGGCGACTGCGGAGCGTGATTAAGCTGTTGACGCACATTATGGATAATCCATTCCATGTAGAAAAATTGGATAAAATGTCGAAAAGCCACATGTTAGGGTTCAGTACATTGCAAACCAATACAAATCAGCTGGTTCCTCTAAGATTTGACCCCGCTCCGGCAACCCTAAGAAATTAACTCCACGTGAAAAGGCCAGTATTGTTAGAAAAATCACCAAGGATCCCCAGGTTAAGTGCACCAAAAGTGCTAGAAGAAATTAAGGAAGAATATTCGAAAAAGTTGGAAATCGAAAAATCCAAAAAATGTAACAAATTGTTTGCACATGACTGGGTATAACGGACGCGTAGCCAGACAAAACCTGTTTATTTCAGAAAATAATCGCAAAAAAGGTTAGATTTTTCTAGAGAGTATATTCCAAGCATCCTAAGTTTTGGGAAACCATAATTTTTATTGATGAAACCAAAATAAATCCTTTCGATGATTCTGGTTTAGTGGAAGCAAATCTGATAATGTTACATGCTTAGAATTAAGTAGTATAGTGATAGGAGCACACACAGACTTATCAAGCCCCTTGTGCCCTGCAGTAATAAGTAATATTAATTATGAATTCTAACTCCAAAGTTTGTGATAGTATGTGTGGGTGGTGCTATTCCAATAAACTGATACTAAACAAGGAAAAGACGGTGATGGTACACTTTTACAAAAACAAACCTAGGATAGACATCAACAACAGCTCTGCTATGGTAAAGTTTCTGGGGGCATACGTGAAACTTAAACAGACAATCCCCCAACATACGTTACTGAGTGCTTACTATTCGCTTGCCTATCACTACCTTGCTTATACAATAATACTCTGTGGTCAAGCAACAAACATCGATAGAGTTGTCATTACACAGAAACGAATAATAAGACTGCTGTTTGGGCTCAAGCCCATAGAATTATGTAGACCAATATTTAAACAGTCAAGATACTATACTGAAATGTGCCATGTATGTTTTCAACAACAGAAGCAGTTTCAAGACGAATCAACACAACCACAGCTACCCAACAAGAAATGCTTCTGCTCTGCTAATCAGACTGCCCACTACGAAGGATCTCCACAATTTGCATGCGTTCAGATGTTTAATAAACGGCCAGACAAAATCAGATCAGTAGATAACATGAAAGCCTATAAGAAGAGGCTGAAGGAATTACTACAAGACGGGGTAGTTGATAGCTTATCGGAATTTATAAATGTTGCCTCGTAATATAATTTTCTTGATATGAACTGCCCGTTATATCTATTTGTGCTTGTACTTGACTTTGTATAGTGTTTATCTATTTGTTAATTCTTTGTATGTTAAATTTTATGTAATACCATTTTACTCATCAGATTTGTAGGTACTGACGAAGCTTATATCATAACAATATATTATGTATGATCTTAAAGCAAATAAATAAATGAAATAAAGCAAATTTTTGTTATTTTTTCATTTAAAATTACCAGTATAAAAAGTTTAAATTTTTTTAATTACCTACCACACAATAAGATTCTTTTGATTTAAAATCTTAACTCCAACGAAGCCTAATCCTGAACTACTATTGTTGGATATTTTAGCACCACAGCGTTCATATTCACCAAAACAACAGGATGGTTTCTCAAAATACACTACCATAATATGTGTGTACTAAAATAATTCCAGTTAGGTAGGTAGGTACTTTTAGACATTAATTTAGTTTAAGGTAGGTACTGTGTAAGCAAAGTTTGAAAAAAAAACAAGTTTAGTATAAAACGCAGCCCAGTAGGTATTTTTGGGTTTTATAAATCGATTTTTGGTTTAATTGGATTTTGGTATTAAATGACTAAAAATTCGCAACGAGAATTTGAAAAAACAAATTACAATAATTGTTATTGGCTCGTACCAAAAAGGACGTTTATTGTAGGTTTATATTCAGCCCAGGCATACATATATACCTATTGTTTTTCTGTCTAATACTCAGTTAAACCAGATAAACAGTCGATGTACTACAAAATTATTACAAATGCTGTATATTTGCACGGTAGAAATACCATTTTAAATTTGCCGCTTTGCAATTGACATTCGTGTGTAAAAATGGCCGCCCAACAAATCTCTCCATACGCGCAGAGGGGAAGCGATTTCTATATCCCTCTCCTATTTCTATGGAACGAACTAACGAACGTATGGACGGAGGATGGGAACGGCGCCTCGTTCGATGCCTTGGCGTTTGTTGTTCGCAATCAAGAAAGTTAAAGTGAGGCATTCGTTTGACATCGTGTGCCTCGTTCGCGGTCGTGCTCAGGTCCTTAAGCCAACTTATTTAAATCACATAATAGTCAAAGACATAGATCGGTCAGTCTCCATACACTAGCAGCTTTTTAAACATTTTTCCATTAATTTTAACTATTTATTTGGAATTATGAAAAAACATGTTTAAATTAATATTTGGAACCTTACCAACAAATAATAAAATAAAAAATCAGTGGGAAATATTTTATTGAAAAGCTACATTAAAATTTAAATGTAATAACAAAAATTATACCAAAAAAGTCTTCATACCCTTAATAATAATTAATATTAACTTAAAAAAAAATTAGTACAATATCTTTAAACCTAATATATAATCGGACATATGTTGGCCTTGATAGCCTCATGGTAATCCTTTTGACATGCTTGCAACTAGCTTTCTTGTAATTTCAGCGGGCATTGTGTCCCATTAGTGTGTTATTTTGTTTTTAACTCTTCTTTATTCGAAACACTGTGTTTGCGAACGCGCAAACGGGCGACTGCGGAGCGTGATTAAGCTGTTGACGCACATTATGGATAATCCATTCCATGTAGAAAAATTGGATAAAATGTCGAAAAGCCACATGTTAGGGTTCAGTACATTGCAAACCAATACAAATCAGCTGGTTCCTCTAAGATTTGACCCCGCTCCGGCAACCCTAAGAAATTAACTCCACGTGAAAAGGCCAGTATTGTTAGAAAAATCACCAAAGATCCCCAGGTTAACTGCACCAAAAGTGCTAGAAGAAATTAAGGAAGAATATTCGAAAAAGTTGGAAATCGAAAAATCCAAAAAATGTAACAAATTGTTTGCACATGACTGGGTATAACGGACGCGTAGCCAGACAAAACCTGTTTATTTCAGAAAATAATCGCAAAAACGGTTAGATTTTTCTAGAGAGTATATTACAAGCATCCTAAGTTTTGGGAAACCATAATTTTTATTGATGAAACCAAAATAAATCCTTTCGGGTCTGATGGAAAATCTAAAGTTGGGAGAAAGAAGAACACAGCACTGAAAATTGAAGATAGCTGTTCTACGGTTAGACAAGGTGGCAGCAGTGTTCTGCGTTGAGGATGTATGTCCGCTTGAGTGTTTTTCTTAATATTTTGAAAAGTAATGCGAGAGAAAGTGTTCAGAAATTAGGACTCGACGGCAGGTACATTTTTCAACAGGACAATGATCCCAAACATACTGCAAACATGGTACGCGAATGGATGATCCATGATGTGCGTCAACAGCTTAATACTTCTCCGCAATCGCCCGTTCGCGCTTTTGCCAACACAATGTTTCGAATAAAGAAGAGTTAAAAAATAAAGTAATACAAGAATGGGAGATCATGTCCGCATGTTTGCAAGCAATGTTGCAAACATATCAAAAAGATTACTTGAGGTTATCAAGACCAACTTTACTGAAACTAGATATTTAAGACTTTTTTGACATAAAGATTATTATTACTATTTAATTTGGATGTAGTGCTTCAATAAAATATTTCGCAGTACTTTTTTATTTTATTATTTGTTGGTAAAGCTCAAATATCAATTTAAACAGCTTTTTCATAGTTCCAAATAACTAGTTCAAATGAATGGAAAAAATGTGTTAACTATAGGGAAAAGAAGGATTTGGCACAAAATGGCCAAAGGTGGAGAGTTACATCCAACCAATCTAACTAAGTATTGAACATTGAACATAATATTGAGTATTGAACATCTTCCGACTTGTATAAAAACTAAATTAGCACTTTAGTTTAATCTGTAGCCGCTTTTTCTATTTGAATTTTTCTGTTTTTTGTAACTAAATCGTTGACCCGATTCCGAGTTACACAGGAACAGCATTAGAACCGAATAGGAAATAAAAGCCTGTTGATAAAATTACAAAACCACAATCCTGAAGGAACATCTATTGTTACTTTTTTGCTTTTAGCGTATTCGGTCAAAATGGGAAAACAAAGTAGATTAAGGCGTTTTTGTTAATTCTACTTACATTTTGTTTCCTGAAATTTAAGTATTTATTAAGGTACTTATACACAATGTTTATTATAAATTTTAAGAAAATTTATAAAAAACGTAGGTAGGTTACATAAAACGACAAAATAAATTTTTAAAACTCTCATGAATTTAAATTTAAAATAAAAAGTTGCAGCAGCTGTCACTTTTATAGCCGATTACTCAGAGCATTATTTTAATCCAGTAATACGATAATTGTATTTTACTTTCAGTGTTATATTGGGCAATGCCATTAAAATATAAGCTCTCACATATCCAGCTGGTTAATCTTTAGTTGAATTGTTTTGAGAAGCGGATCGCTATAGTTGGCCCACCGAACAGATGGAGCAATAAAATTGCGTAATCAACGCATGTTCAGGAGACGATCGATCGAAATGTCGTTTGGTCGGGTTAGACGAGCTGGTTTTCATAGATAATATGGTATGGTATCGTTTTCTAGGAGGTGCGTAAGGTGCGTCAGCCATAATTCACAAGGAAACCAATGGACAATAATTATTAAAATCCAAATACCACACAAAAACATACCCGGTTTGAATTAAAACCCTAGCCGCTCGTCTATCTGTTCGGTGATCCGATTATAGAAGTCTTGGGCTTGCTAACAAAAAAATAAATGTGGTGCTACAGAAGAATAGTGGAGGAAAGTTGGGTAGACAGACACAAATGGCGAAGTGCTGAATCAAGTCAGGAAAGGAAGGACAATTTGGAGAACATTAGAGAAAGGAAGTGGCAGAATAATCGAACGCATTCTGAGACTTAGCGGTCTAACATGACTGATTTGGGAGGAAATGGCAGAGGATAGACAAGACTGAGGTAGGCCTACGTTAAGTTATGTGAATCAAATAGTCAACGACATACTACGTTAGATGATACATAATGCGAACTGATACCCATAGATGGCGCCAATAAATTTTAATATAGGTATGACGCTCAATTCTACGTAGTTTTGACATGTTAGTTGTCAAGTATTATTGTAGTGTGACAGTCAGTGAGATTTTGGTGTACCGTTAAAGTGAAGGCAACATGTCTTCCAAAATGGAAAATTTAGAATATCGTGCGGTGATAAAATATCTTTTAAAAAGACAGTTAAATGCAAAGCAAATCTATGATATGATTAATATGGTAGGTGAAGATGCCACTTCCTATGTCACCGTTTGTCGTTGGATAATGAGTTCCAGAGAGGGAGAACCAGTGTTAAAGATACGGCTCGTTGTAGATGATCCACAGCAAAAGAAAAAAAGAGAGCTTTTCAAACATAGGGAAGGAAGTGGAACAGCTTTCTTGCGCAACCCGTAGCGCATTGCGCGTCAGTACAGGCGACAAATCCCGCCACCCGCTCCGAATTATGATTGCACCATAAGTCGTTTAAGTTTCGTTTGAATCGCTACTTTATATGGTTTACTAAATTTGTTGTCGCCATTCTTTTGGCAACGTCACAACCTCTTTTGGAAGTTTGGAATATTTGGGTATTGTTGTGTGGGAGTGGGACTTACTTGATATTGTTTTTTTGTTGTAATAGTGTTTTCTATTACCTTTTGGAACAAAAAATAATAGTTATATGTAGGGTTAACATATATTTATAAAAAACTTATTTTTTGAAGATTAGAGATTATTCCTAAAATATTTTCATTAAATAATGTTTTTGCTTCTTAAAAAAGGGTTTTTCTTACATTTTTCCTGTCATTCCCAACAATATTATATAACTTCTCATTGTACAATATTTGTAGCAGAACGATTTAGCAGTCATATTATGTCTAACACCCGTATTTATAGTCATTCTTCGGAGATTCGCCGGCTTTCATCCCGCCGGATATTCCGGTTATGCATTTCATAGACGGAGCATCGCTCCATTATAATACACGCATCAACGGCGCATCGCTGGCGAAGCGCTGGTTGAGAAGTCGCTGGCGAAGCGCTGGTTGAGAAGTCGCTGGCGATTCGCCTGGAGAACGACTATGAATACGACTGTTGGTCTTTTTATATTTTGGCCTTAAAAGACTAACAAACAATTATTATTAAAGTGCAAAATCGTTTAGCCACGAATACTGTACAGGATTATCCAACGAAAGTGCTTTATACCTGATCGTAGCCGTCCGCTCTCGGACGGCTACGACCTGATATAGTCAATTGAAGAGATACAAAAAAGTGTTAAACAGGAACTTCTGTTGGGATTTTTATGACGAAATAGAAGCATTTACAAAAAAATACAATTGGACATGAAATATGACAAAAAATGGTGTATTTATTGGTTATTTTAAATGAACATGAACACCCTTAATATTATTGCATTTTTGAATTCCACAGAGAATTCTAAACAGTTTATGTATAACGTCCTATCCTTCCTTCAACTGTTTTTCAACTATTGTTGCCGTTGAAAAATGTGAAAAATTCACATTTTTTCTTAAAGATAGTTATATGACGTTATACATAAAATATGCTTAGAGCTTTCCGTACAATCCATATAAATGCAATAATATACGGCTTGTAGTAAGTAAAGTAGATTTAAAATAAACAAAAAATACATACATTTTTTGTCGTATCTTTTGTATTTGATGTTTAATTGTTTTTTTTTAATAAATGCTCCTAAGTCATCATGAAAATCCTTAACAACTTTCATATTTAAGACATAATATAATATATTGTTAACAAAATAAAATTAGCCCACGTGAGCCGCTGTTTGCGACATTGCCATATGTGCCTTATGACTCGAGAGTTGAAGACGGCTGTAATTCTGTCTAATATAAGTAATAAGGTATGACAATCAAACATCGTACCTGCATTGGGGCTCACTACAGTTTACAGTAGTTTCAATTCACAACGAATTACTTTAGTACCAAGTAATAACATTCAATGTCAATTCTAAATGAATATATAAAAAGTCGTTTCATAAAAAAAACTGCAATGAATGTCTTAAATAAATACATATAGCTATTTGCTGAATACTATGATTAACACAATACTGAACATATTTCATATAAAGAGAGATATATGTGTATCTCATGGATTTATTAAGAAAGGATTCGATGTTCCGTATACTGTGAGCGTATCGAACGTGAAGCCTTATATTTGTTGTTTGTTATGAAAACATCTTCCTCTAGAGGTACAGTTTCCGAACTTTAAGGAAATACGTAATTCAATCAAGAATGGTAGGTAGTAGAAAGAGATAAAATAGCATTGGAGTGTTGGTGCTCAGAAGTGTTCCTATCTCTGCTGGTTGCTTAGGAAAAACGTCTGAACACTCGGTTACACGTACGTCTTTGTCTAATGAACTAGAAAAGAAAAGAAAAGTGCGATTTATAAATGACTCGCAGCGACTTTAAATAAACCTTTAGAAATAATATAACCTATAAATAATAAAACCTTTTTAACTTAAATTTATTATTATTTAGCAGAAAAATAAAATATTTTAGGCCTTTTATTACTTTTAGTAAATCTTGTGATGCTTCTAACGTATTTTTTGGACTAGAATATAAGATAAAATAAGATGTGGCCAATGTTTACAAAGTGTGTTTACAGTGTCGCTTAGAATGGTTTGTTTTGGCTTCAAAGAATGTTAAATCATCCCGTATCCATTCTTAATAAATCCATGGTGTATCTGATTCTTCTTCAATAAATATCTGTAAATAATATTTTCTTATGGTGTAAATGATATAGTAACTAAATGAAAGTGATATTTTGTGCATTTACAATAATTGTCTTAGACCTTTATTCTGTTAGTATTAATAATTATTGAAAAAATCAGATTAAACAGTTAACAATTAAAAAACACAGCACACTTTTAAACGGAAATTAGAAAACAAAATTATATAGATAATTTCCTTGCTAGCATGCAACAATATCCCATATTAACCTCGTATTTCATTGCGCTATTTCTAGGTATGCCGTCCGATTCCAGCTGCATATTCGCACACTGGTAAATATTTAATTACGAAATTTCTGTTCATATGCTTTTATTATATGTTATTTTCTTATTTATATTTTTAAAGGGTATATAATACATTAATACGACACACTTACTTTTGAGTTGACTTAATGAGCATTGCATTAAATTTGGGTTAACTATCTTATTTCTTCTTCTTGGATTCTTCAATCAAGACATTGGCTGAACGCAACTTTCCATTTTTTGCGATTCTGTGCTAAATCCTTCGTTTCCCTATAACTAATCTTACCTTTTTTGAGATCCGAAAAGAGATAATAGTCAAAGGGTACCAGTACGAGATAATAAGGTGGATGCCTAATTAAATTAAACCTCAGTTCTTCCAATTTTTGAGTTGTCACGATGGTAAAGAATTTTTTCTTCGAGAAACCTGTACGTTTTGCCTGTATAGCTATACTTACATGACCATGAAGATTAGTGTAGCATTTGTCATTTATAGTTTCACCCTTGCTTAGGTAATCAATTGACAATGCGTTTTTAGAATCCCATAACACGGAAGCCACAACCTTATCGGCCGATGCGACTACCTTTGCCTTTCTTGGTGGCGGGCGACCACGACGGACCCATTGTTTCGATTGTTCTTTCGTTTCAGGTGTGTATTAATGCACCCAAATTTTGCTCATCATAACGAAACGTTGCAAAAAGTCTGCAGGATTCTTGTTAAACCTATCCAAACCAGCCTGAGAATGTTCACAGCGGATCCAGTTATTCTCAACAGAAAGCAAACGCGGCACCCATCTTGCAGACAACTAGCTCATATTCATTCGTTAAAATGAAGTGCACCTGTTCTTTTGATATGCCTACCATCTCTGCTACCTCGGACAATTTCAATCTTCTGTGTTGTAAAATAATGTCTGCGTGTTGTCGACCATATCTGGAATAGAGACTGTCTTCGGTCGTGCCATAGAGAAAAAAAAGTGTGTTAAATCTGTGGCTATCCCTGTCATAGACTTTTCACTAGCACCTCCGTTCACTACAGTGAGAACTAATGTTTTAAAAAGACGCGGACTTTTTAAATTTTTATTTTTTTAGGGAACGCTTAATATTGTAGGGATATCCAACGAAAGTGATTGGTACCTGATATACTTGTTAATTGAAGAGATACAAAAAAGTCTTAAATATGAAAGTTGTTAGGATCTTTATGATGAATTAGGAGCATTTATTAAAAAAAACAATTAAACGTCAAATTCAAAAACATACAACATCTGTAGATATCGAAGAGTCGTTTACTTTATATAAAAACATTTTTTTCCTGCGCGGGACATCGCTTATGGAAGCGACTTTAGAGACATACGCCATGCTGCAAATGTTTAGCAGAGCCAGTCCTGATTTTTAATGCTAACTGGGTAAGTATTACATATTATATAAGGCAGGAGCGGCCCGTGTTTTTTTTACAGGTGGGGCAAATTTTGTGATATCAACGTAACAAGAAAAATACACTTTTTTATTAAGGAAGGTTGTTCAATAAGGTGCTTAGTTCTGCCAAGAGATTATTTACCTACAAATAAAAACCGCAAAAAACATAAAATACTAAAATTTCATTTTTGCTATTTTTTTTTAATTACATGCAAACAGTTTCTTGCACTGTTAAAGGCATTGGTAACAAAAGTACTCAAGTACCTACTAGTACTACACTACTACACAAAGAACACAACACAAATATCAAATATTATCCAACAACGTTACAAAATAAATAGGAAAGCCGAAATTCCGATACACCTCTTAAACTAAAAATAATAATAATAATAATAATAATAATAATTATAATAATAATAATAATAATAATAATAATAATAATAATAATAATAATAATAATAAGTGCCAGCGCGGCGTAACAAAATGTAAACCAAAGTTTATGCAAATACAATGCGCATAGGTATTTAGTTTTTCTTTGTCTAACCTAAATATTTTACATAGACGGAGCTGTTCGAGTGTATTCCCATAGTCGCCCGGCAGCGATCGATATTGTTTGGTGAGCCATCGACTATTTCCTGATATATTTGTTTCGTTTTATCTTCCTAAAGCTCGTATGTTTGATTCTCTCTTAGTTTTAATGCATTTATATAGTCCATATAAACTTATGAGGTAAATTTAAAATACGGCCGAGCCCGGAGCAAGCAACAGGAAATTGGTGTTTGGCTTAGCCGATTCTTCTTTGGCGAGTTTTTGCATAGAACTTACACTTTTTAGAAAAAAAAGAGAATTACTTTTTGGTTTTAAAACATATTTATATTATTATAAATGTATGTATGTATATTATAATTAAATATAAAAATGGATCACTGAAAATAAATTTAGGTGGGTCGTTGACCAAATGACCTTATGGACTTTTTGTAAATTACATGCAAACATTTTCTTGCCCCGTTAAAGTCATTGGTAACATAAGTACTCAAGTACCTAGTAGTATTACACTACTACACAAAGGACACAACACAAGAATCAAATATTATCCAAAAATATTACAAAATAACTAGGAAAGCCGAAACACCTCTTAACCTGATAATAATAATAATAATAATAATAATAATAATAATAATAATAATAATAATAATACGTCACGTAGCCGTGACATACTTTGTATCAAGAAATTCTTATTGAATATTGTTCAATTTTTCAATAAATATTTTCCCAAGATTCCCTAGGTTTTCGGGTGTACCCTGACCTTTTCGTAGAAGATTGCTACACTGGTCCCACAAATGCTCTATTGGATTTAAATCAGCACTACTAGCATGACCAGGGTAAACGAATGATCCCCACGAAGCTAAAAAATTTACTTATATTACGAGGAACTTGGGCGTAATGAATGAAAGGAAAATCAATAGTTTCCTATAAAATCCCCAAAATAGTTTGTAGATTAACCTCAATGAACTGTACAACTTTTACACATTTCAGATTTCAGTTCACTTCTGTCTTTATGATTACTTTTTTGTTACTTTTATAATGACACGTATAAAAACTTCCTTTACTAATATGAATGTCTTTCCTATAAAAAGGGAGATATAAGAGTGAATCAAAAAACAAAAAGATTTATAAAGATCAGATTAGGGATTAACGTCTACATGAATTTAAGATTGCAGGTATTTAAGTCATTTTACTGACTAATAAAAAACATATCTAAGTATTGATTTGATTAGTTTCCCATATGTAGTATACAGGGTGTCCGGTATATGGCATACTCTCGGGAGCGTACAGGGGAGGTCAAAATACCCCTAATTTGTCATAGAAAAAAATTCCTAAAGTGCCCCTTAACGGAGGTACAGAGCCCCGAAAGGGTACTCAGCGATTTACTTTTTTGGCTCTAACTTTTGAACCGACTTGTATAATTTAATGAAATTTTAATATTTTGTGTTGGCCCTAAAGACTCATTAAATCATACTACAGTAGATGTTTGACATCGTCAGGGAAGTCAGGAACGGACTTGCCCCATACTCGTTGGGCCAAATTTTTGACAGATATCATTTTACAGAACTGAAAACTGATTTTGTAAATACGTTGGTCATTCCTCGTTAAAAAAGGTACTCAACATTTGTTTCGCTAAAATTAGTCGTTTTCGAAAAAATTAAGTTTTTGTATAACACGTTAATGAAATAATTTTATCAGAATTCTATAATATGATTCTATGAATGATGATATGATGAATTAAAACTTATTTTTCAGACTCTCCACTATGATAGCACATTGAAACCGTAATGATTGCCTATAACTCATACAGTATAGACAATGTACTAGGACATACTACTGATATAAAATTATATTCTACAATATGGATCATATACAAATTATAAAACCACTGTAATCTTATAGATTACCTAGAAAGTACAGATAGTGTACTAAGATACCCTTAAATATACCCTTCGTAAGTCAACCTGCCATCTATCAGACTGGCTTGGCTATCCAGTACCTTCATGTACCAGGAAACTATACTGTCCTGTGGGCACTCCAAAATAAACTGACTTGCAGTCACTAAAAACTTTCTAGACCCTCACTGAGCCTATACTAGAAAACTGCCTCACATATACTTATCACTTTGATGCTAACTTGAAAGTTTTACTTATGCAATCCTTTCATTTCCAGCTTTACAAATTTAACTAATATTTACCGGAAGTATCCATACTTCCAAGATGGGGCAACTACCCACCACCTACGACCCTTCTTACCCAATATAGCACTCATACCTTTGTTCCAGCCTATATCTTTATCTTTTTGCTTTCTTCAATTTCGGCACCTTAGCCAACCCAACAAAACACTTTATGTCCATCAATTACTACATGAAACTGTTACTAATTTTCTCCTTAAGGGAAACATCACCAACTCCAGACACTCTAGAAATTTACTTTACAAATTTTTTCAATCAGGATATCGGAACCCGATCACATACCTATATCTAGTTATTGACTATTTCCAATTCATACACGTCACCTTTCCTCTGGAGTACAGTTGTTACTCCGCCTCTACTAACTCCGAACTATGATTGTTGCAATATAAGAATTTAACACAGAAATATAAAGGATTTCCCTTAAGTCTCAACATGTAAGACCCTAATATATTTAAAAAAAATCATATATAACATCGCCGTGATAATAAACCAGGGAAAAAATGCGAAAAGAAATTACTCCCCCTGAACGATCGAGCCAAAAGCGGCTAATTAAGAGCTGTCGTGTCCAAGTGGGAACACCTAGGTTACCTGGTAAAGATGTAACAAGAAAATCCTTGGGATAAATTAAGTTACAACATAAACATCAAATTATTTATAAAAAACACAAGTAGCTGCCCTAGAAGATGTCAAAATTCCACAAAAAAAAGTAAAGTTTCAAAAACCTATTTAATTTTCAGACTCTCTTGTCATGTCAACTAAATCGTTTTTTCGTACTGGTTATAAAGAAATAGGAAACAATTTATTATACAAGACTAATTTATTATTAAGTAATATCTTACTTTAGAATAATATATTCCAAAAATAAACTAAATTTTCTTAATTTTATTTTCAAGTATACTTATTTTTAAATTACCTCTGTAAGAATATTTGCTAGCAATTACTCTTGAGTCCATAATTTTATAATAAGTGATATACTAATTTTAGTATTATTGGACTTTTATGCCAAAACATACTTTTCCTCATGTTTAAAAAGTAAAATTATTAAAAAATTAATTACTAGTACCTATAAAATCATACAGACAAAAATAATTTGAAAAATCTAGTCAATTTTTACCTAAATGCCATATTCAATGTCTACTGCAGTAGTACTTTCTTAAAATGTATCGAAATTTTGGTATACTTTATGGAAAAAGATCTATTCGTATTCTAATGAACGTATATAATATACAGAGCGAGTTTTTTTGTCTACCACATCCCACGTAGACTTGAAGCCTAAGTACTAACGTACCATGGGCATCTGAAGAGAAGGGAAAAGTAGTCTATTGACACGGGATTTAAAGGACTGAATTTTGGGACGGGAAGGGAAAACATCTGCAGGCAATTTGTTACATAATCTGGAGACCCTGGGTATCAATGAGCGAGAGAAGTGGTCTGTTCTAGTCTTCTGTAGCTGGACATTAAAGGGCTGCATACGTAACGCGCCTCTTATTGTTGTGTTAGAAGCAGTCAAAAGGAAATAATACCGGCTAGTTCTTCAGAGCAAAATCCGTGGAAGTACCGGTAGAAAGGGGATAAATCCCCAACCAACGCGGCGATGAGCGAGAGAAGGAAGTTTTCTTGTGAGGACTTGGTCATTGTTGAGTCGAATGGCTCTCTTGTGGATAGAATCAAGGATGTTAAGTATCGAAGGTGATGCCACTCACCAGAAGTGGGAGCAGTACTCTGGGTTAGGTCTTATTTGGGAAACATAGAGAGTATATAAGTTGGAAGGAATGAAGTATTTTCTGGCTTTAAAGAGAAAACCAAGCTTTTTAGCTGCCGATGTGGCTAGTAATGTGTTTGTGCCAGCTGAGATTAAGTTCGAAAGCGATTCCAACGTTTCATTGTTCTGTAGTGCTTGGCCATTCATGTGGATGGGTAAGCGTTGCCAGATTTTTAGCATGACAGGGAGTAAGACTGGGTTTTGGAGGCGTTGAACTGAACAAGGTTCTTTGCACCCCAGTTTATGATTAATTGAAGATCTTGGGAAAGATATAGGTGCATAGATCTGTGTTTATTATTCATCTCTTGATTCAAGACATGTCTGGAAAAATGAATATTGGAGTGAAGAGTGCTATCGTCAGCATAACTATAGATGGGGTTGGTAGTTGAAGAGAGCAGATCATTAATGTGAAGAACAAATAGCGTTGGTGCCAGGACTGAACCTTTGGGGACGCCAGCATTGATAGGATGGAAGTTAGATGAGTGACCATCAACCACGACAGATATGCTCCGATTAGAGAGAAACATACCGATCCAGGTACATAGTGTGGTAGGAAAACCCTAAGAGGGTAGTTTGTTGAGGAGTGCGGCATGCCATACTTTGCCAGAGGCCTTGGAAATATCAAGAGCAACAATCAGATTCGTCATGAAATTCGAGAGACTTGTTCCAGTTATGTGTGACAAAGCTAAGGAGGTCAGCTGTGGATCTTTGGTGACGAAATCCGTACTGTCTGTCATGGATGATTTTGTGTTTTTCTAGATATTTGAGAAGTTGCAAGTTGATCGCTTTCGAGTTTTTTATAGTGTTACAAGGTGATATCTCGAAAACGGTGTAACATTTTTTCATAAAACTTTGGACATTTAATAGAGAGATGGAGACATATTTAAACACATTTTTTGACATTTACCCCCTCTCTGTATTTTGAGGGGTGTGAGGTAACTTTGGAATTTTAAATGGGATGATGTAAGTGCTTGTTTATAAAATTCGAATCTACGTATGAAAACTACCAATGTGTACAAAATTTATTTTAATTTGCACTTTTGTTTACGGAATTATGGTTAACCAAATTTTGATTGAGTTTAAAAAATAAATTAATTTTACCAATAAATCAAGTTTACTTATTTCAGAATTATTATTCGCTTCCATGGAATTGCTTTATTTTTACTTAAAGCACTTTTGACGTTTTACCGATTATTTCCGCTAAGTCTCCGGATTTGGCCCCCTTGACTTTTTCTTGTGGGCAGTGGCGGATCCAGGGGGGTAGCCCCCCGAAAATTATGCGAAAAATGTGAATTTATAATTAAAACGTAAAATAGTAATATCGAATTTTAATTTTTTATTTAGTCGCAATCCGGATCCGCCTCCGCTTGTGGGGTTTTATAACGGACAAAGAGATGGCAACTGCACTTACAACATTTTATAATATGAAAGTCCGAATCCACTTTGCCTGCTTAATAGTGACACCTAAAATGTTACATCGGGTACGAAATTCATTTAGAAAAAGAGTGCGAAAGTGTTTGGAAGTTGAAGGGGGACACTTTCAACAAATTCTCAAACATGACAGACGATGAATAAGTTGAAATTTAATGGTATTTTTTTATTATTTTATAACCTAATTAATCATAATTCCGTAACCGAAAGAGCAAATAAAAAAAACATTTTACACATAGGTACGTAGTTTTTTACGTAGATTCGAATTTTTATAAACAAAAATTCATCATCTCATTTAAAATTCCAAAGTTACCCCCACCCCTCAAAATGGAAAAAGAGACTAAATGTCAAAAATATGCTAAAATATGTTCCCCCATTTTCCTATGAACTCACTAAAATTTAATGTAAATAAAACCGTTTTCGAGATACCTATGACCTTATAACACTAAAAAACTCACCCTGTATATCACTGATATTGGAATAAGAAGTGGTGACCAGTGCCATTAAGTTATCCTCATTGTATGACAAAATAAACCTGAAGATGATTTTGAGAAGCCAAAACGAAAAATTCAATTTTCAGCAAATTACAGCTAAAAAATTAATTTTGCTTTATTTTAATAATATGACAGAACAAGAAAGTGACTAGAAAGATGTTCATAATTTTAAATATTATACTACTTAAATAAAAATTTAGCTAAGTGTACTCACCTGGATTGATAAGGACGTTGAATTAATTTTTTTCATAAAATAATGCTTTCCATGCAGTTCTATTTTTCCATTTTTTATAAAACTTTTTATTTGTTTCCAACTAATTGTGACCAGGCGCGGCCTGTGAAATTTTAAAGTTGCATATCTCTGATGCTACTTATGGGAACCATGCCAAGTTCAGGTTTTTTGATAGTGAGCCTACTAGAAATGTTTTGGCAAAGAAAAAAATATTTTGTAATTTGCGAAGAAAACATGAATTTTTGAATCGAATTTTTAAAAAATTATATTTTAGGTTTAAAAAAATTCAAATGACTATAACTTTCTACAATCACATTTGCTTCTCATAAAATTTAAGAATTGTCGACAAATGATTTGTTTAGAAATAATAATAAATAAAATACCTAAGCGTGTTAATTTTCTTCCCAGGTGAGTCAATTCAAAAATTCAACTCTTTTTCGCAAATTACAAAATATTTTTTTTCTTTACCAAAACATTCCTAACAGGCTCACAATTCGAAACCCTGAACTTGGCTTTAGTCCCGTAAGTAGCAATAGAAATATACAACCTTAAAATTTCACGGGCCGCGCCTGATTGGCATTCAAAGTTCCAAGCGAGTAAGAATTCTGAATAAGTTCTGTTAATTTTAGTCGGTATCTAAACTATGAGAATTGGTGTAAGATTTTGAAAAGCTATTGAGATTATAGTTAAAATTTTTGATGGGTAATACTGTAGACTGCAAGTATATTAAAAAGTAGATTTAGCTTTTAACTTTTAGTTTCTAAAACATTTAGCAATATTAATTCTTCTAAACACACTGGTTCTCCTAAACAATACACTTTTTAGCTTGTTTTTATTAGGATATTTTTATTTTATTTGCTTTTGTTACTAACATACTTAACCAACATTCAAAAGCACCCAGTACGTGAGAACCGGTCTAGACAAAATGAGAAAATACGATGCAGTAATATCTCTTGTGTCCGCCAAATTATGCTGTTTTGATTGGCCAATAAATAAATCAGTGAATTAGAGCGACTATTAAAATAAACCATAAAAGTTAGCTATTCGCTTATAAAAATAGGTATATGCTTGGCTATGGCATTCAGTACAAAAAGAAAAGGAAATATTTGGTCGTCGAATAATAATCCCCAAATCAATCGAGAGGTAATTTTCCTAATGGAATAGTTCCATGGACGTAGAAAACGAACAGCTTCTTTTTAAGAAAAAAAGATAAATTTGCTTGATAAGGTTCTTGCACAATTTCAATTTTATATTGATTCGACTGTTTCCAGAGCCATATATATTATATATTCCCTTTTTTCTTTCTTAATAATTTTGATCGTTAGGATCCGTTGGTGCCATTTGGCAACGTTGGATTCGATCTATCGCCATTCGCCATTTGGTACCGATGCTGAAGGGTGCGACAGTGAGTACCAACGAATTTCAATGTATTATGGTAAAATTTCAAAATAAAATAAACTTACGACAGATGTACTAATTCATTATAAACATATCGCAGTTTTTAAGAACATTTCCATTTTTTTTTTTAAATAATATTAGGCAAATGCCTGCCTCGCCTATGAATACATTCTCTCAAAGGCACTATTGGACAGATGACTCCAAAAGTGGCCATAATTAAAAATGTCTAAAATATAAGCATACTATTGTTCTAAATGGTTTCAGAGAGATAAGAACTCAACAAAAAGAGATACATTTTTTACAGTTTTATTATAAAGCCGAAATTACAATACTTATTAACTTTAGTTAGAAATCTACCCGTTTCACTAATTTCTTCATCGTCACTGGAGCTTAAAATTTCCGGAGAACTAAATTCTGACAATTCGGGACGTGCTATAAAAGAGAATATATCCTAGAAAAACGTCTTGTACTTTCTCCTTGGCGGGGGAGGTTCCTTGCAACAGCCGTAGCCTGGGGTTCCTTAAATAAAATAACTTTCATTAAATTAACACCGATTTGAATGAAGTTGTAAAATATTACTTATGTGATTTATTTTGCTCTAGTTGAATATCTGCCTACGAAATGAAAAAAAAATGAATACAAAACTAAATAGGTGGTTACTAATTTTTTTACGTAGGAGGTTATGACTATGACATGACTTTTAGTTTCAGATAACATCTCTTTATATTATTTTGCCCTATTTTTTAAAATAAGGGTGCTATACTCTTGAATGCCATTCATATTTTTTGTCCTATCCTGTATGCTGTTTGAGTTTAAGCGACTCCAAGTGCAGCAAATATGTTTTTAGGTATGCACTAACTTTCTGTGGTGTTTATATTTGTGTAAGGTAGTGTCACTAGTAAAAAAAAATCCCATTTGTTGCTCACTTAGTGGACTACACTATATATAAAATTTTCTCAAAATCGAGAAGCTCAAATCGTGGGAAAATATTTATAACTCAAAGTGAAGTTGCATATTATCTCGTTTATAATGATAAATGACATACCAAAACTGGAAGAACAATATATTATATAAATTATCTTGGATATCTATCATATTACATACTTTAAAAGCACTTGCATTGCCCTTCAGTCTACATGCTAAGGTTTTTTCGACAAAAACAATTTATGGCAAAGCACAATAAAATATGTTTGTCATAACTGTTCTCCTAGATGTTTCCCTCACGAAAACTTCCTCTTCACTGATCATGTTCAGCGAGACAGCGAGACAGACGACACTAAATATCACGGAAACCTCGGAAGCATTCGGCCCCTCCCGAAGGGCTTCGGCGAGAGGCGGGAATTTTGATTGATATCCTAAGTTTGGCGCATGTTTGGCGTCAAAAATGCGAACCATCCTAACCTCAAATCTCTTATTTTGAAGCAAGACTATTTATTTTTGTGAATGTGTGAAGGATAATATGCGATACAAGAATTGTTTTTAATTTTAAGAATATGGTTCCATTATATTTTGAGTCCAGTACTTAGGTGGGCAGTAAAATCGTTTAGTTGTA